>CM008341.1:39570206-39589392 GCA_002525835.2 Ipomoea batatas | reverse complement strand
ACATAGGGTTGCCGAGGACTTCTTAGTGCTCGGGGGATTATCTGAGACATTGTTCTTAATGTATTGAGCTCTAAGCCCTTGCTGAGAGATATAAATGGCAAGCTCGGATCAACATGCATTGCAATATCCTCAAGGAATACCGAGCTGAACTGAAAATAGAAAAAGATGTAATCTGCAAATAAGTGGCATTCTTTGGTCGTGAGGTCAAACTAGACAGCATAAACAAGCCAAAGAAGAAGAAACCGAAATGTTAACATCAATTTAAACTATCATAACCAAGCCAGTAAAAGCCGAAAAAAACCTAGTTAAATTTCTCTTTTTGCACATACCCATGTCTTTGAACTCTATGGTTACGAAGTTATCCAACATAATTTCATAAAATCTAGGGAAATGAAATACCAAAGAAAATATGATCTGAATTACCTGAACAGGTACAGCATGGAAACAAAAATCTGCACCCAGCAGAGCAGCCTTGGCATCAGTTGTTGCAATTATGTTTTCGGGTAGTTTGTGCTCTGGGAAATACTTACTGGAGCAAAAGAAAAATTGAACAAAAAACGACCATAAAGATGAAGCGCTATGAAATATGAAAGTGGAATGTGGAAAAAGGATGACACACAAACCACAAACTCACCTATTGCAGTGATTCTCATTAATGGATTCACAAACTCGATGATCTCGTACGAGCATATTAACTTCCAATTCAGCCTTTCTATTTGCAACATGGGCAGCCATAGCTGTTCCAAAAGATCCACCTCCAAGAACAACCACCTAAAGTTCTAAGCAATACAAAATTAAACATTTACCCAAAGTGAAGCAACAATAGCACTAATTAAACATTTTATTGAGGGCAACCCCAGCCAAGCTGGCCAAGCTGTTGACTTGGTATTGTTGGTAACCACAAAGTTACAAGTTTGACGGCAAGCAATAGCTGCCTATTGGCCTTTTTAGTTTGAGCCAGTCAACTATGGCAACCTAAGTTGTATACCTCATTGTGGTTCTTTGTTGGCTAGAGCCACAAGTTGGGACTTACCAAATGCACACCCTCAAGATAATTGGGGCAATCCTAGCCGAGCTGATCAGACTTTTGACTTGATAACCATAAGGTTACAAGTTCAACTCCTAGCGGGAGTAGCCTAATAGCTTTCTTGGTTTGAGCTGGTCAGCAGCATTACCATTCTCAGAACTTCATATACAGTCATACAGATATGGATATACCAACGGATTATTTAACTGAAATTCTAATTAGTTTCACATAAAGAGCAGCAGAAACCAATTCAAGTAAACAGAAGTAAAACATAAAAATGAGAGCTTTAAAACTAATCCTACCTTAAAAATCCCAAATTACTACTTGCTAGCATTAAGATTAACACAGTAAGTGTATAGACCTTGTTAGTGCGTTCAAGAACGTCAGTCTTGGCCTTGGACCGCCATGAGCGAGACCATCGAACCAGCTTCTCCCAGGCAAACTTGACCACCTTGCGCCGATCTTTACTTGACCCATCAAGCGAAATCTCGTCCTGGTTCGACAGCGGCGGCGGTGGCGGCGGCGGCGAAGGGTCGACTGCTCCGCCGGTGGTGGAAGAGCGGAGAATAGGGAGGTGAAAGGGCTTGACAGGGAAGCATTGCAGTGAATTGGGGTTGTGGGATTGTGGGTGTGAAGAGTGGGAATGAGAGTTGAAGAGTGAGTGAGGTGAAGAAAATGGAGTCTCCAAAAGGGACGCCATTGTTGTGCCTCAGAGCTTCCTTGACTCTCAGCGCTTATACGGTGAACATTTTTGGTTCTCTAATGTGGCTATCCAATCCGTGCCTTACACGTGTCACGGGAGAGTGCATCTCATACTCTGTTGGAACTTTGAAGTGGATATGAAAGAATAATATTGTTTAGACTTTATATAAGTGATAGAAATTTTAGAATCACTTAAGTAATTTAGGACTTATTTTATTTATAGATTTTGAAGTATATTCATGAGATCTAGTCATCTAGATATAGTCTGATCGAGAAGTTTAAGTTATATAAAAAAATAGTTTCTTTTTCTACATTTTTACCGGTTTAATTAGATTTTTCATCTGAGTTAATATATACCATGTAGTATTTATTTAGGAAAAATAGTATTATTGAATATGGAATGATCACGAAGAAGTGAAGAACCATGCATTATATTATTGACGAATTATATTCGTTCACTTTGTTATTAAATTATAATATTTATTTTTTGTCATTAACAGAATAAAAAAAAATTGTATTTACAACATAATATCTTCGTGACAATTGATAATCCATGTTGAGCATATCATATATAAACATAAATGTGCAACTCAACTACCAGCTTAGACTTTTAGTTACATAAATGTGCAACTCAACTACCAGCTTAGACTTTTAGTTAAGATGTAGCACATGTTTCAATTTGGAATCAAAAATTAAAAAGAAAAGAAAAAAAAAAAGCCGATGGCTCACGTGTTGTTTGGAGAAATGGAGTCCATAAAAGAATTTCAGTTATCCAAAGTGATTGAAAGTTAATTAGTTGATTATTAAACGATTGAGTGATTAATCATTATACTTGTTATATATATATAAACAGATCATGCATTGTAATATATTTGAACACCCAATAAGCATACACACAATAATCTTAAAAGAAAAACAAAAAACAAATCGATTAAAAAAAATCAATAAGTGCATGCATTAACGCAACTGAGATATTAAGTGCTTCACATCAGAGCGATTGAGAGGCTTTGGCATGAACATAAGAGCTCCTTCTTCCAAGCATCTGTTCATTCATCAAATTAATTATTAATTACTTTTAACTGAATTTAAGGTAGTTTAACAGTTGACCAACTAATCCAACAATATTAATATTATTGTTCTTACTGGTTGATAATACTTGGAACATTCTCTGATGACATTACCACAACTGGGACATCCTTAAGCATGGCTGATTCCTGCGCCCAATATATATCCAACCTCAACATATTACAATATAATATTTAAAAAAAAAAAAAAAGAGACATACTCATCACCAACAATTAAGATTATCTCATGAAATATCAAACTACAGTCTTTTACGTTATTGCTATATTCGGATAGTTTTTGGAGTCAAGGATGAAAGGAACAATTGCAACCACCTTATAAATATGACTATATATAACTATAAAGTATTATATGTACGTCTCAAGTGAAACAGTTTTACATAATAATACTTACTCTAGCATATATAATTTTAGTGATATTCAAATTAATTAAAATTAAAGATTCTGACCTTGACTTTCTTAAGAAGCTCATAGCCATTCATTTCAGGCATGGAGTAATCTGTTATTATCAAATTCACCTTTGGGACCTGCAGAAAGATAATAATATTCAAAATATAAATATTCGAAGTAATTAAGGTTTGTGAATATATGGAATGAAAAATTTAGTACTAACGTTGGTGTTTGGAGAGTTTTGTTGGTCCTCTCCTGCTAATAACCCCAGGTACTCCAAGGCTCTCAATCCATTTTCTGCAGTTGTTACTGAACCCAAATTTCATGGATTGTTGAAAATTAGTTGTGATCTCACTACAAAGCCTGATTTATGAAATCAGGGACCGATCCCATAAATTTCTTCTAGCGGGACGAAGTATTAAAACAAAATAGATAGTTAACCCATTGTTTATAATATCTGTTTTAATATATTTATATCTAAAACATATACTATATATACATATATACATATAAGGCTATATATGGGGTGGAGGTGGGGTGAGTGGGGGCAGCAGCCCCCACTGCCCCCACAATGGCTCCATCACTATATGAAATGCTTGATAGAGGTACGGTAAATAGAGACATTACCACAAATCATTAAAGTTACAATATTAAGAACCGAAAACACAACATATTAGAATGACTGACACAACAAATGACTATATTTCCAAATTAAAAATCGAAAATATAATTCAATGACCAAATTAAAACAACTAAGCTAGCTTATATTAGTGATGCACAAACCTTTGCAAGAAGAGGAGTTGAGCAATTTCTCAAGGATGATAAGGTTAACTGGATCGTCATCAACAGCCAACACATGGATGACTTCATCTTCCCCATTTTCCCCCATTGCCATTGATGAAGGACAAGCCATTCTTTTCTTTTACCTTAATTTCAACAAAAACTCTAATAGAGAGAGAGAGTGAAATTAAAGAAGATCCGAGTGGATTAATTAAAGAGGAGGATTATATTAATTAAAATTTGTTTTACGTCGTCATCATGGAAATCTGTTTTGAGTTTGCAGACAAATTAACAACGTAATGTACTTGCAATTGTATGTCTTAATCTCTTGAAAAACATCATGGACAGTCTGTTATTAATGATGATGCTTTTTAATTAATGTCGTTCTCTTACTTGAGCGGGAACGTGAAGCTAATGACGATAAGGGGAAAAGGATAATCCATCTTCTTCTCCAAGGATAATCCATCTTTTTAACACATGTGATGAAGAGAACCATACTTCAAATCATAATTGCCAATAATTGGAAATTTATATAGCTGGCGGTATTTTTTTTTAGATATGACGACTATCAAGAATTTAAATAATATTTTAGTTTTTTTTTTTTTGAAAAAAAATAATATTTTAGTGTTTTTTTTTTAAATATTTTAGTGTTATTGGGTAAAAATATCATTTTAAGTTCGTTGGAATTTGTTGCTTGTTGATTAAAAATGGTGGTTATATATTGACTATTTGTTGAAAGGCACAGACTTGTGTGCGATAATCTCATAAATCTTTGTCTATAAGACGGGTCGGATCAAGATTAAAATGTAATATTTGTACTGAAAAATGTAACACTAAACATGAATAGAGTGTTTGTTATTAGTGAAAGTGCAATACTTTTGAAGGAAAATGTAATATTTTCGATTTAAAAGTATTATATTTTTCTCAAAGTATTACAATTTCCTTTGTGAATAACAAAGATTTTATTCCTGATTAATATTATATTTTTCAATATAAGGCTATCATGAGTTTATTACCGAAATGGTATATCGACTATTATGAAATTATCAATTTGGTCCTTGACAATTTTTCTTGCCCAATTAAGTCATCGACTTTTGAAAATTTAACCTATTTGGTCCTCCATTTATTTTGGTGTTAAATATCTGTTAAATTGGGACCAAATTGATAATTTTACTATACTCATGGGACCATTTCAGTAACTAATCCAACAATATTAGTATTATTGTTCTTACTGGTTGATAATACTTGGAACATTATCTGATGACATTACCACAACTGGGACATCCTTAAGCATAACAGAGCTGGCTTCGGCGGTGTGGTTAGGAACAACAAAGGTGAATGGCATGGGGGAATGATGTGCAAAACAGTCTATGGTGACCCCTCCATGGTGGAAGCAGAGGCCATTGTTGAGTGTCTCAGCTGGCCGGGCTTGGCAGAAAGGTCTTCGCGACTTGGAGGTTCAATCGGATGCAAAGAATGTGGTTCAATGGATCCAAAACGACTCAGTCGGCCGGGGCCCTATCCGTCAGTACATTGAAAAAGCGAAATGCGGATCAGCAGAGACCGGAGGATTTCCTTTCGGGTGGTATATATATCGTGAACAAAATAGGGTGGCAGATTGCCTAGCGTCGCTCGGAGCCCTTTAGGGGGATGAACGAAAAGATTTGGATGTCTGCCCTATTGGCAGTGAGGAAGCCTACCGGGATGATTTGGCGCATGTCACAAGGGCACGCAGAGTGGTGGAGTCAACTTGATGATTGGCCTACCAAGGGTCCCCCCACCTTTTAATACCGATTTAAAAAATATTTGTAATCATTCCAATTATTTCACCATACTACCAAACATGTAAAATACTTTCACCAAAATCCATTACTATTATGAGTATTTGATTCCGATTCCTATATGGAACCAAACGCACCCCAAATTTTGTTTTACAAAGTTATCAGATGGACGTTTTGAGTGCAGACAAACAACGTAATGTTACTGGTGGAGCTAATGACGATTAGGGGAAAAGGTTAATCCATCTTTTTGATACATGTAATGAAAGAGAACCGTGCTTCAATCATAATTATTGGAAATTTATATATCTGGTGGTATTTAACGTTTTAGATATGACTCTCACAAATTTAAATACTCCCTACTATTTTTAAGTTGGTTGGAATTTATTGCTTGTTGATTAAAAATGGTGGTTATTGACTAGTTGAAAAGTAAAAAACTTGTGTGAGACCGTCTCACGTAACTTTGTCCATAAGACGGTTGGGTCAAGGATATGATGAAAATGCAATACCTGTACTAGAAAATATAATACTAATTAAGAATAGAAGTGCAATACTTTTGAGGTAAAATGTTATATAAGTATTACATTTCCATCTTGATATTACCCGTACGTCTCGCAGGCCATTAAGTAAAAGCGATGGGAATGACGGAACCTGTGAATGAAAAAGATTCGATTGAAAAAAAATATTAAAGATTTGACTGGTCAGATAAGCTAAAAATCTGATCTATTCATTGATTCTGAAATATGAGACGTCACGAGCTAGCCCTACAACTGAAATAGAATTTGTTTTTTAATTGTAAAAGCAATAGGATAAAAGACATAATAACAATAATAACAATAATAACAATAATAACAATAATAACAATAATAACAATAATAACAATAATAATAATAATAATAATAATAATAATAATAATAATAATAATAATAATAATAATAATAATAATCATAATCATAATCATAATCATAATCATAATCATAATCATAATAATAATAATAATCATAATAATAATAATCATAATAATAATAATAATCATAATAATAATAATCATAATAATAATAATCATAATAATAATAATAATAATAATAATAATAATAATAATAATAATAATAATAATAATAATAATAATAATGTTGAACTATCTATTTCTAAAGGCATTATATGACCAAATGTGACTTGCTCTAAATTTATATTTAAAAAATAAATAAATATTGAACCATTTGTCTATTGTCTGAATTAACCCATGAAGCTAATTATAAATTATTTGGCAAATAAAATTTCATTAAAAATGCATATTACAGTAAAAACTTTTGAAATAACTAAAACATAAGTTTATTCATTGTCATTCTTTAATTCTTCTCAATAAAAACAAAAATAAAAATGTGTGGTTAGCATATTCGAGCTCTTCAATCAAATGTTTGGTTCTTAGTAGGGATCACCATAAAAAGTCAGTTTTATGAAAAATTTTCAAAGGAGGTCCATTTTATCGTAGATCCATATATATATATGTAATAACGAAAAGATGCTTGCACGACTGCTCAATGTTATAATGACTTCATCTATAAATTTCATAATAATCGATGAAGATACTTGCTATCCTTGACTTCATCTATATATATATGTAATAACGAAAAGATACTTGCTATCCTTGATACAGATTAAATTTAAATTTATTTTTTGGAATCAAATCTTGATATAACTATACTAAAGCTTCTGATCTTCATTATCACATTGATGATCTTCTATCTTCAGGATTGCATTAACTGAGATTTAAGTTGGTCCACATCAGCTTGCTTGAGAGGTTTCAGGATGTACATCTTAGCTCCTGCCTCCATGCATCTGTCAATCAATTTTTATTGATTTATCAAATAATTAAACAATAATTAATTACTGTTAGCAGAATTTAAGGTTGTCTGATTAACCCCAATTAAGGAACTGGTAATAAGTTGTACTTACTGGTTGATCTGACTTGGAGTGTTTTCGGATGACATTACCACAACTGGAACATCCTTAAACATGGCTGAGCCCTGTAATTAATGTTGAGATTAACACGAAACAATAAAAGTATTATACGTTTAACGGTCCAGGGTCCACCCACGTTCTGCGGTTCAATGATATTCAAATTAATTAAAATTAAAAATTCTGACCTTGACTTTCTTAAGAAACTCATAGCCATTCATTTCAGGCATAGAGTAATCTGTTATTATCAAATTCACCTTTGGGACCTGCAGAAAGATATATTATTATTCAAAATATAAATTTTCGAAGTAATTAAGGTTTGTGCATATATATATATATATATGGAATGAAATTTAGTACTAACGTTGGTGTTTGGAGAGTTGTTTTGGTCATCTCCTGATAATAACCCCAGGTACTCCGAGGCTCTTAATCCATTCTCTGCAGTTGTTACTAAACCCAAATTTCATGATAAATAACCAATAAGTTATGGTGTTTTTCGTAAAATTTACGCTCTACAAGTTGTACTCTCTCAATATGTATATGCAGCTCACCCCTCGAAATTTTCCCAAAGTAACGATAAAATTTAGGAGGGAATAAAAAACATTTTCTTTATGATATGATATTGAAAACTAAGCATTTTAATGAATTAAATTAAAGCATATGCTCCATCTCAACTAAAACACGTATGCACGTATGCGGGCCGATGACCTTTACATGGCTCTGATACCAAATTAAAGCATGTGCTCCATCTCAACTAAAAGCCTAAGCTGATAATTGGACTGCACATTTATGTTTATATATTATATGCTCAACAAATTAAATGGCATTAAAAGTGTAAATGAGTGGATAGAGCATAATTCTCGTACCAAAAGGTCATGAGTTAGATTCTTAGGAATACTTAATTTATCAGGTGCCCTTAGTGACCACAGATTTTATTTGTTAGCCATAAAAATGAATTGAATGAAATACCTTTGCAAGAAGCGGACTTGAACAATTTCTCAACAATGGTACGGTCAACCAGACTGTCATCAACCGCCAGCACATGCATGACTGCAGACATTTTTCTTTCCTTAATCTCAACGAAAACAGGAGTTTTATGTTGTTTGCAGTTTCGCACATAAACCCTAAACCAAAGATTCAGTTGTAAAGACGAGAATTCAGAGCAGAAAATGGGTGATATTTAAAGACAAGAATTCTGCTACCGAACGCGACGATTCAAGAAGATCTACTGAATCGTCACAAATATTTCGTAATCTTTTCAAATCGTTTGTTTTAACAGATTCATAATTAATTTGCGACGAATGCCCCAATGTGTATCTTCGTTTCTGATCCTCCACTTCATTCACTGCCTTCTTCTTCATTTCTCCTTTACTATTTTTGCAATCTTATTTAATTATTTTAAATTTTTTATGCATAAAATCTGGTGTTGTTTTAATGGTTTAAATGCATCAAATCTAATAGTACAACCTGGGTACTAGGTTGTTTAGATTTTTTATCATAAATCTCTTCAATATTTGAATATCGTATCTGATACGATACGATTTAAGATACGGTCTAAAATAAGAGTAGTGTGAGATTATAATATAGTGTTTAATTATTACTTGTTTAGAATTATACGTATCGGTAAGGTTAAAATCTATTTAGTTTGGGTAGGTGGTAGGTGTACCGGTGCTGATTCGAATATATTTTTTGTAAGATATGTTCATTGTATATTAAACGGATTATATTATCTTCCCAAGTTTTATTTTGAATTTTTTTTAAAAAAAACTATTTAAATCAAATAATTTTACCAAATATTTTGTATTTACGGAAGAATATATGGCATGTAACAAATGATGCGTGACTACTTTTTATATTTGCTATAAATTAACTTATTTTACCTCAACTTCTTAAACTAACCGTCTCAACAAGTTAAGAGAAGTCCAACTCTCATAGTCATTTAATCAAAGTAAAAATTAATTTATAACTTTTGTGTGGTGTGCGGGTTACTGACTTACTGTATTGCACAATAAGGTTATTTATCTAATGAATATTCTCAATCTCGAATAATGGTTGAGTGTTTTCTTATTCACTCAAGAAAAGAGTTAATTTTCCTTGGAATATATTTAAATTAAATGAGTTAAATTTTCAAAAGATATTTAGATGAGTTATGTTAAATGAAATTTGTATTATTTCTTACGTAGAAATATTAATGAATTTTTTTTAAAAAAAAAAAAACATAAAACGGAGTATTTGTATTTCTGTTTAACGTCCAAATTCATCAAAAACGACAAACAGAAACGAACATAACAGCACTCTGCCACCTTGGTGCCATTGTCTCCGCCACTAACGTTACGTTTGGTTTGTGGAATTTGTCAAAATAATAATAATAATAATAATAATTTCTACAAAATTATTTTATTTTATTTTAGGGTCTGGCTTGTTTTAAATATTATGGAATTGAATGGTCTCGTTTTAAATAAAATGGAAACTCCCAAATATTTTTTTTTTGAAAACCAAGACTGCAATCATATTAACGGAGTAAACTTGACAAAAAAGAAGGTGGAGAATCTCTCCAAACGGAAATGGCACCCTCGGCCTTAGCTAAAGAGTGGGCAGCCCGATTGGCGTCCCTACTAATGAATCTAGCATATATAGCATTCAGGAATCGAACTAATCCAAAGTAAACATGACTAAATAACATGACCAACATCCGAACGAACACTCTCATTGGGGTGAAGACTTGAATAGAGAGCCTAGCAATCTGAGTAGACGATAACATTTGAGTACCCTTGCTCCTTTATCCAAGACAACACGTACTTCACGAAACGCCATAGCCTCAGCTAGAATAGGGTCGTAAACTCCCAAATATTTAATTTAGTTAAAATTTATATTTTGTACTTTTATATAATTTAAATAAATAATTGTATATATTTTTAGTAATATTAATAGGAATTATTTTATTCCAAATTTTGTAAAATATTTTTTGCTTAAATTAAAATTTTATTTTCATTATTTTTTTTTTAAATATTTTGATGGGGTTATGAGATATAGACACAACTTTTCGGTTGGGGCCAAGCCCAAGGATCAAGGTAGTGCGAGGTAGGCCCAACAGAGGAGCGGTGCAAGTCAAGATGCAAACCTATGCAAAGGAGGTCCGAAGGAGAAGGGTGGTTGCCACCCGCCGGGCCCAGGGCCGCAGCGCCCGGCCGGGGTGACTAGTTGACTCGGGTGTGCACCGCCACCCAGGGCTACAACCGCATCCACCACCCCGCAAGGGGCGCCCGGGCGTGTGTGCTAGTGTAAGCGCCATCATGTCCGTTCTGCCGTGTTCATCTTCTTGCATTATATTAACATATATGATGATGATCATTTTCTCCTGGTCCACTTCAACTTCAACCTCCAAACCCTTAATTATTGCATGAATAATTTCTGTCATCAATACTACTTTTCTGTAGATTTTTGGCCATGAATATAATATTTATTATCATTTGAAGTAGTCAAATTTTAATTTATGTATTTATTATTCGTAGACTTAATTGAATAAATTGGCACGCGTAAAGATCAACGAATCTAATCCGTGGGACTAAAAGTGTAAAAAATTCTAAACTGTGATAATGAAGTCAGAGAAGAATGCAAGAGGGAGAGAGAGAGAGAGAATGAATGAATGAATGAATTGAAATTAAAAAAAATCCGAGTGGATTAATAAGGTTTTATTATCAATATTAATGTTTGATTATGTATCATGATCCTATAATGGGAATAAGATGTTTTTTTTTAAGAGGGAATAAGATGTTTTAAAAATAAAAAAATAAAATCAAGGTAATTGATCCTAATATAATAACATCCAAAGCACTAATATATACGAACAAAAAAATCAAAACAAAAATCTAAAAGTATTAATTCTATCTAAACTTAAAAATCATATTACCGGCCAATAAGATGGAATGAAACATGTTTTAATTAGAGAATGAGTTTTTAATTGAAAGGGTAATTAAATTTCATAATTGTGTTTTAAAAAGTTATCAACAAACACTAACTATGATTTTTTTATTCTCATTCATTGTGAGTAAAACACACCCTAAATTTTGTTTTACATCGTCATCAGATGGAAATATAATCTGCTTTGACCTTTGAGTTTGCAGACAAATTAAACAACGTAATGCATGTATGGTACTTGCAATTATCTTAATCTATTGGAAAACATCTTTGACAGACTGTTATTAATGGTGCTTTTTAATTAATTAATTAATAATCTTGTTTTCTTCCTTGAGTGGGACGTGAAGCTAATGATGGCGACAAGGGGAAGACGATTATCCATCTTTTTGGATACCAACATGTGAGGAACAGAACCATATTTCAAATCATAATTGGCTAACTATTGAAAATTTATAAATTTGATGATGTTGATGTCGGATCAACTTTTGAAAGTGATAAAGTATTGTAAAGTTAAAGATAGTCTAAGTATTACATTTTCATTATGACCTAACTGATAATAATCTCTCCAAATAGTAAACTTTCGGTTTGGGGTACTGGAATATCTTCTAAAAGTATAGATGAAGACAAGGGGCGGAGCCATAAATTTCACCGGGAGTAGAATGATTAAAAAAATATTAATCAAGTAAGAAAATTTGACCTCTTGACCTCTACAACAACACATACATAACTATTTAAACACTTCATCTTTAAATAATACTCTGTATATATCTATATTATTTAATTATGTCTAAACATTATTTACTCTATATATATTCAAATGGAGTGAATTTCAACAATGGTCCTTCGACTATGTTGATTTTTCAAAATTAGTCCCCAACTTTTAATTTGGAAAATTTAAGTCCATTGACTTTCAAATTCTTTCCAATGTTGACCATTTCGTCAAATTTTAATGAATGGCTAAAATATATTGTCCGTTCACCTGTTTAGTGTATTATTACTCGTATTTCTCCTGTCCTATACGTTGTATATATGAACATAATCTCAGTCCAAGTCTCAATCGAAGTCTCTTCGACTGAGATTATATTCATATATATAACATATATGACAGGAAAATACGAGTAATAATACATTATACAGGTGAGCGGACAATTTTAGCCATTTATTTGACCTCAATTTAACCAAAATTTGACGAAATGACCAACATTGAAAAGAATTTAAAAGTCAAGAGACTTAAATTGTCTAAATTAAAAGTCAGAGATTAATTTTAAAAATCAACATAATCGGAGGACCATTATTAAAATTAACTATATTCAAATGTCTCCTGAGGTGAGGTGCCTGGCTCCGTCCCTTTCATGAATGGATTCAGACCTGGTGCAATCAAATCAACGTTATTAATGTACCATTATTTGATTTAAGAACGACTTTTGCATTTGACTGCACTAAATAATTTCTGTATCAATCTTTAAATTAAAATGACTGTAAGGGAGCGTTTGGTTCACGGAATGTTAGATTACCTTAGGGAATGTTAGATTGCTGGGAATGTTAGATAACTGTGTTTGGTTTAAAATTGAAGTAGGTAAATAAGACAACGGAAATAAGATAAATTGATTAAAATGTCAAAAACTTAATACTAGTAATAAGATAAGGGAATGTGAGATTACCTAAGAAATCGGGGTGTATCTCACATTCCCTTCCAATAACTAAAAACTTCATCGGGAGGTTATGTTACATTCCCTGGGAATCTTACATAACTTGAACCAAACAGGGGAATCTTATATTCCCAAGCAAATATAACCTTAGTTATCTCATATAACTTGAACCAAACGCCCCCTAAGACTTTGGCATCTCATTTTATGCCTAGTGTAATATAATGTGTACCTATAAGTATGTAATAGGGTCAATTGTATTTAAAAAAAAAAAGTAATACCGACTAAATTCTGAGTTGAAAATGTGTGTCTAGCAGATTATTCTCTGTAGGAAAAATGTCCAATAAGCCACTAAATTTTTACACATTATACAATTGAACCATTAAACAAAAAAAATGTGATCATTAAAAATTTAAAAATTGTGCAAAACATTTTTTACAGGTTACTTTCAAGTTTTCTTAAATATAATGTCATAATATCAAATTATATATACGAGATTGTTTTAATCATTACTATTAAAAATTAAAACAATTTTTCATCCACAGTGGCCCCATAACAAACACGCACTCGCATTCGCATATGTATTTTCAGATGGAACTCTGGACAGGTTTTTCTTCCCTATGCAGACGGCCTTTGCAGACTGGCATACGACGAGCCATTTAGAAAAACTAAGGGTACGTGTGTTTGGTTCATGGGTTTAGCTATTAGGAATGTGAATCACAATCATTATTATTGTTTGGTTGATAGATTTCTATAACACTACTATGATTTGATTACCTTCTTAATTAGAAAATTTATTCTCTAATAAAATAAGGGTTTTATTCTATTAATTCCCTCCTAATTGAAAAATTGATTTTTAAGTTTGGATTAATAGTTTTAGATTTTTATTTTTATTTTTTTTGTTCATATTGGTGCATTGAATGTCTTTATATTATAATAAATTATCTTAATTTTTTGTTCTTCTACTTTTAAAACATTTATTCTCATTATAGGATTATACATAACCAAACAATTGGTAATTATTCCAATTCCACCCACCCTACTACCAAACATGCAAAATACTTTCACAACAACTCATTACCATCACCAAGTATTTGATTCTTCCGATTCTTATTCGCATGTGCAAACCAAACACTTCCTAAATTCAATAAAGCAGATTTGAAGTTTCAATTGTTTTAATTTCCGCGCGATCACGGAGATGGACAACCGTTTGATGGTCGCGGAGAAGTCTATCCGGTTGTCATGGGTGCCTCTTCCTTCATTATCCACAGTCCTGCAATTAAAAAAAAAAATTAAAACTAATAATTAAAATAATTTTTTATTTATAATTTGACATTATGAGATCATATTTAAGGAAAATTTGGAAGTAACTTGTAAAAAAAATACTATTTGCACAATTTGAGTTTTTGATGGTCCAATTACACACTCTTTTTGTTTAATTCATGGTTCAATTGTACAATGTATAAAAGTTTAGTGAACACTTTTTCCTTCTTTGTATTATTTATTCTGCAGCACTATTTACTCTATATATGTTAGAGAAAATATCATTTTTAATCCCTCAACTATATGTATCAATTTTGGTCCTTGACTATTAAAATTTTCAAATTAGGTTCATGACTATTCAATTTGTATCACTTTTGGTCCTTGACTATTAACATTGATACATGTGTTAAATTTTCCGGCCAAATTTCCGGCGAAGTCATCGGGGGTGACCGGCGTTTTATATTATTTTATTATTATTGTTTATTTTAAAATAATTTTTAAAATAAAAATTAAATAAATTAGTCGGTCACCGGTGACTTCGCGGGAAATTTGGCCGGAAAATTTAACGGCAAGACCAAATGTGATACAAAATGAATAGTCATGCACCTAATTTGAAAATGTTAATAGTCAAGGACCAAATGTGATACAAATTGAATAGCCATGCACTTAATTTGAAATTTTTAATAGTCAAGCACCAAAATTTATACATATATTATAGTTGAGGGACTAAAAATGATATTTGCTCTATATGTTATTTGAGCTTATGTTTTAAATATATAATATATAATATAATGGTGTGACAATCTATGAATCTCTCCCGGTCCCACGCACTCAAGGTTTGTCATATATATCAACAAGTTTTGGAACGTGATGGCGAGTCATGCTGAATGAGACCGTTTCTTTTGAAAGCATATGCTGAAAATGACATAGAATTTTTTGTGGCGTTGTATCTGTGGGTGGTGGCTGTTTGCTATATATGCAGTGCTACATTGGAAACAATTGAACACATTTTATGCGAATGTCCAGTGGTCTGTCAAGTTTGGAGTTCGAATGCAATTCTGAATGGTCTTTCTTTTGTGAATTTTGTAAAAACGGAACATGGCTAATATCATTATCGAGTCAGATTGTTTAAATTTCTGTACCAATTTTAATTCTTTGTCTGCAGATTGTTCTTATATTGGTTTAATCATATCATTAAGCAATGACGTTTAATTGCTATAGACATTAGAGACACAATTGTCTGTCATGTTAAAAGGTCAGCAAATCATGTGGCTTACGTGCAACGGACAGTTGGTTCTTTTCCTGTCCTTACTGAGTGGGACTCAGTTAATTCCGCCGAGTTGTATTTCGGATTTGATACTATTTTGATTTTAATGAATGTGTTTTTGTTTTTGTTTTTGTTTTTTTTTTTGTTTTTTTTTTTAAAAAAAAAGGAAATTAACGTGAAAGTAGTTACTTTTTCCAAAAAAAAAAAAAAAACGTGAAAGTAGTTACCATGCTAATTAAATGAAATTGTGCCAAGGGCCTTGTGGTCCAGTGGCATCAAACCCTTCCCTGTATACAGGAGGTGGTGGGTTCGAGCCTCAGTGGAGGCGTTGCTGTCTCTTTGTGCTTCAGTAAGTTGAGAAAGTAGTTTATGAACAGATACTACACTCTAATAGAGTCAGTAGCATTCAAAAAAAAAATGAAATTGTCAAAAATTACCTTTATGCCCATGATGCATTAGCTAATAAAAACAAGCATTTAATTATTCAAAAAATTGTAGCGATCAATCTAAATGAACATTCTAGATTAATTCATACGTCTTCACCTAAGGATGAGTCCTTATGAAATCCGGGACCTATGTGTGAGTGTATCAAATATCATTGGCCAAATCTAGTGATTTTATTATATATAAAGTCATAAAGATAAAGAGATATTATATTTGCATTGAAAATTGATCATGTAATAATAATGTCCCTAATATATTATATTTGCCTTGGAAATTGATCATGTAATAATAATGGTTACGAGTCAAAAAAATTGAACAACCAATTAAATCAAAAGATTATTTCACAAGTAATGGATTATATTAAAAATATTTTCACTTTTCTTTTCACACTTATGCATGCAAGAACTCAAAATTACGTTATTAATTGGGCGGAAAAAAATAGTTTTCTTTTATTCAACAAATGCTTTTGCTTTAATGTATAGATAGAATGGACATATATATAAGTTGTGAGAGTTTATTGCACTTTTAGTCTCATGGCTATGCTGGCACTATTAGGATTGATCCACATCTTTCAAATCTTACAATTTTGTTGCAAAAATGGTCCTTCCAGCAGATTTTTTGTCAATTTCTCGTCAAAAAAAAAAACGATAAATTTTTGCTAGAAAAAAAAATTCCCTTTCAAGCAACTGGGTTAAAATGGACATTTATATTGTTGACCGTTGTTGACATATTATTCTGCTGAACAAAGTGCGAAAAACTCTTTAGAAAAAACAATTGCGAGAGGAACCCTAATGTGCTATCATCTCATCAAAACAATTGCAAACAAGAGGAAAACATCCATTGCCATGTCAGCTATATGGATAACCTATGTTAATTTATCTCATTCTAGTCTTTTACCGGCTAGGATCACAAGACGGGATTTATATAGTAAACACCCTCGGTAGCTACACACTTGTTTTTCCCTTCATCTTAATAGATTGTTTAGGAAACGTTTGGTTTGACGAATTGGACGTACATGAAAAGGCTTATAGGAATCATGAAATAAATAAATTCTTGCATTATATTAACATACATGATGATGATCATTTCAACACTACCTCCAAACCCTTAATTATTGCATGAATAATTTTGTCATCAATACTATTTTTCTGTAGATTTTTGGCCATGAATATAATAGGTATTATCATTTCAAGTAGTCAAATTTTAATTTATGTATTTATTATTCGTAGACTTAATTGAATAAATTGGCACGTAATGATCAACGAATCTAATCCACATACACGGGAAAACATAAGTTATCATCTACCAATTCCATTAAGGCCCCGCCAGCAAAATTAAAGTAGTTTATTCAAAAGTGAATTATTCTTTTTTTCTGCCATAATAATAGGTCAACAATGGCCAACGATGTAAATACCCATTTTAACCCTGCTTGAAATAGAAATTTTTTTTTTCGGCGAGAAATTGACGGAAAATCAACCGAAAGGATTATTTTTACAACAAAAACAATAGTTGTGGACCGAAATTGTAAAATTTGAAAGTCGTGGATCAATCTTAATAGTTAATAGTGCCACTAGAGTCATGAGACTAAAAATGCAAAAAACTCTAAGCTGTGATAATGAAGTCAGAGAAGAATGCAGAAGAGAGAGACTAATGAATGAAATTAAAGAAAATCAGAGTGGATTAATTAAAGAGGAGGATTATATTAAGGGTGTGTTTGGTTCGCACATGAGAACCGAAATCTGAATAGGAATCAAATACTTGGTAATGGTAAAGATTTTTGTGAAAGTATTTAGAGTGGAATTAGAATGATTATCAATATTGATGTTTGATTTAAAAAAAAATCAATATTGATGTTTGGTTATGTAGTATCATGACCCTATAATGGAAATAAGATGTTTTAAAAATACCCAAAAAAAAAAAAAACAAAAACAAAACATCAAGATAATTGATTCTAATATAATAACATCCAAAGCACTAAATATATGAACAAAAAAATCAAAACAAAAATCTAAAAGCATTAATCTTATCTAAACTTAAAAATCATATTATCGGCCAATAAGATGGAAATCTGCTTTGAGTTTGCAGACAAATTAAACAACATAATATAATGCATGTATCATGTATGGTACTTGCAATTATCTTAATCTATTGGAAAACATCTTAGACTGTCTGTTATTAATGGTGCTTTTTAATTAATTAATAATCTTGTTCTCTTCCTTGAGTGGGCTGTGAAGCTAAGGATGACGACAAGGGGAAGACGACAATCCATCTTTTTGGATACCTACATGCGAGGAACAGAACCATATTTCAAATCATAATTCGCAATTATTGAAAATTTAGATGATGGTGAAGTGGGATCCCTTTCTTTTTGTTTTGAGATGAAAATCTCGTTGTGATGTCTCATTCCTTCTTTTCTTTCTTTCATTTATACTCGAACCATTCAATTCATTAGATATTGGTTCCTATCTTAAAAACTTTTTATCCTGACCTAACTAATAAGGATCTCTCCAAATAGTAAACTTTGGGTTGGGGCTACTGAAATATCTTCTAAAATTGTAGATGAAGACAAAGGGCTGAGCCATAAATTTTATCCAGGCGAATGATTAAAAAATATTAATCAAGTAAGAAAATTTGACCTCTTGACCTCTACAACAACACATACATACCTAACCATTTAAACACTTCATCTTTGAGTAATACTCTATATATATATATCAAGGTTGCAAAAATCGCTAGGCGCCTGGGGGGGGCCTAGCGCCTAGGCGGGCGCCTAGGTTTTTTTTTTTTTTTTTTTTTTTTTTTTTTTTTTTTTTTTTTTAATTTTTAAAAAAATTTAAAAAAAATATTTTAAGAGTTAATAATTGTATAGTGTTTATCATTGTAAGCCTTTACACTTTAATAGTTAAATATTTATTACTTATTAAGTTATT
>CM008341.1:39524869-39538179 GCA_002525835.2 Ipomoea batatas | reverse complement strand
AAAAATTACGCAGTTTAAGTGTTAGAACGACGCACCTTAAATGTTAAAATGACGCACCTTAAGTATTAACCTCACGCACCTTCAGTTTATAACAATGGCGCGACTTAAGTGATACAAAGATGCACCTTAAGTGTTAAAATGACGCAGCTTAAATTTTGTTCAAAAGTTTTGTTCTTGAAGGTCTGAGCTAAGGGTCTAGCAGACCCGTGACTCAGACCCCTTAGTTCAAAAGGGATAAAGGTGGCGGCCAAGGAGTGCCCTTTGAAGAAGAAACACGACGCATTTCAAGCACAAACCCTATGCACATTAAGTTTGCCCTATATAGAAAATGACCAAATTGTCACCACGTTTCTTTAACGTTGTTAATCCTGAATGTTTATTTAGGCAAGATCAATGGCTCTCATTTAACCGCACAACCGCACGCAAACTTATATATATATATATATATATATATATATAATATTCAGTTCCCGTGCGGTGGGGTGTCTCCCGTGTAGTTGTGCGATTGCTTTAGGTGCGTAATTTTCTTTCTTAAGGTGCGCGGTTTTCCTTCTTAAGGTATGTGGTTTGTATGCTTAAGGTGCGTGAGTGTTGAAACTTAAGGTGAGTAAACCTAAAGTTTAAGGTGCGTGACTTTCCTTCTTAAAGTGCATTGTTTTCCTTCTTAAGGTGCGTGGATATATATATATGGATGTATTCAAATGAGGACACATATATTATGGAGGATGATAAGGACAAATATTGTGCATTGGATTGTAAGAATTAATGGAGTAGATTAATGCGCCATAATTTTTTACTTTGTTATTTGTCAATTCTATAGCTAAATTAACGAAAATTTTAACAGATGACTAATGGCGACAATCAAATAAAATCTTTGTTATTTGTCAATTCTAACGCTAAATTAATGAAATTTTTAACGGATGACTAGTGGCGACAATCAAATAAAAGTCAGGGATGTAATATGACATCAAAATTGTTATGCGATATACTAGGTCTATCTAAAGAAACCTATATAAGCAAAATTTTGGAGAGATTTCATATGCAAAATTGTTCACCAAACATTGCTCCTATAGCAAAAGGAGACATTCAATTTGGACCAATGTTCGAAAAATGATTTGGTGAAAAAATCCATGAAGAACATTCCTTATGGTACAATAGTTGGGTGTCTAGGATATATTCAAGTTTGTACAAGTCCGAACATTGCTTTTGTGGTCGGGATGCTAGGACGTTATCTGCAAAATCCAAGTTTAGACCACTGGTGAGTTGTGAAGAGGGTTGTAAGGTATCTAGAAGGAACCAAAGTTTACATGTGTGGGGTTTAGACAGACGGACATCTTAGTTGTAATGCGGACTTTGTTGGCTGTGTTAATTCTCGAAGATCAACTTTAGGATAGGTCTCTATCATGACCGGTAGGGCTATCTCATGGAGAAGTGTTAAATAATTCTTAATAACTACTTTTATCATCTAAGTCGAGTTTGTTTCCTTTTTCGAGGCTACTTCAGAATGTGTGTGGCTAAACAATTTTATCTTTGGGCTTAGAGTTATGAGCTGTATATCTAAGCAATTGAAAGTCTATTATGACAACTCAACTGTAATCTTCCTAGCTAAGAACGACAAAAGTGAGAGTCAAAGTAAACACATCGACCTAAGAACGACAAAAGTGAGAGTCAAAGTAAACACATAGACATTAAGTTATTATCTATTAAAGCATGTGCTCCATCTCAACTAAAAGTCTAAGCTAATAGTTGGACTGCACATATTATATTTATGCTCGTGATACTTCTGGAGGTTAGTGTTTACATCATTTGTCTTGCAAAATATACATAAAATTGATCATCATATATTATCTACATTTTGTTATATTTACAGTTCTATCTTGTATTATTTGCAGTCCATTCTACAATGTTCCCATAGACAGGGAAATGAGGATGAAGATCACAATATAATCACTTTGCCAGCCATGAATTCATGAATTGCCCAAAAGCACTTTCCCTAAAGCTCTTCACCTTCACCAAGCAAAAATGGGTGCAAGACAACTCCACGCCCGCCGCCGCCGCAGCTCTGCAAGTCTTCAACAGATAGCAAACCGGCGCGGCACAGTCTCTGCCCTGAATCACAATCCCCCAGCACCGATCAACGCCGCCGGCGCCGTCTCCGCCGTCGCAAAGCTCCTCGACGAATATGAGCCCGTCAGGGCACTTCCTCTCCAGTTCCTCCCTCAGCGCCGCCCATTCGTCCGCCGCGGCTTTCTCCGCCTTGAAACGCGCCTCGCCGTCGCCGGCGTACACCTCCACCACCAACGCCGCGGCGGCGGCGGCGGTGGTGGAGCCCCCCTCCAGGTTCCTCACGATCTCCTCCACTGACCCTTTCATCCACCGCTCCAGCTCCGCCGGATTCACGTCCCTCCCCCGCTGATCCGAACTCCGGCGAGTGAGCTGGCGGCTGCACGGCGGAGACACCGCGAAAACGCGGTGGTGCCTGCAACGGCGGCGCTGGGTTTCCTCGCCGGAGACCGCGAGCGCTGCGAGGAAAAGGTTGGATTGGGATTTGGGAGGATTGAAATCTGGGAAAGAATGGGTTTTTGCAGAGTGGAAGTTTAAGGACGCCATTGTTGAGGAATATTTGAAGGTGATATGAGAATATGGATCAAATGAAGCAATGAGAGATGGAGAAAGAAACAGAGGGAGTTTTATACTTCTATAGAATAAAGTAATGATGTAATATTGCATTATTCCAATATTATTTACACTAGATTTTTTTAAAATATTTTTTATAATACATAATGATGTAGTAAATGTTACATTTACTTTATTAATTACACAATTTTATAATAAATTACTCACGTCTCAATTGGTAAAATTTTTTGCATTTTGTGAAACAATTTCAATCAGACTAATTTAATAGATAGCTTATAATAACTATAAAGTTCAAATTTGAAATTGTCAGATAATTAACTTGATAATTATAAAGTTTTATGTGTAATATAGGCTATTGATGAATCATAATTTTTCATATTATTAAAAAACAAAGGAAAATTTAATATTTAGTAAACCTTTTTTTAGGAATAATAATAATTTTTATTTACTATAACTTATAGAATAATTATCCAAAAATATTTGTGCTTTGATGCGGTACGCAAGGCTGAGGTGAGCACGTGCCTGCGGTATCCATTTCGAGAATGGCACACGCTCTCCGTCGACATGGCGCATGTTTCCTTGATGATGTGGCACTCCTGGGTCCCATTCNNTGGGTAATATTTTTATACTTTCTCAATTCTACTTTGATATTTAGATATTGAGTGTTTACTTCGACCTCTTTTAATACTCCGTATTGTGTATGTGCAGCACAACCCCAATTTATGTAACCTACTAGTAAGTCATGCTTAAGTATCGAAATTATTTAATCTCAGATATTTTAAAAAAAATAAAGAATTATAATATCTAATAAAATTAGAATTAAGTTATAGTAGGTTTGCTATTTAATCATTTTATACACTTAGGCCCTGTTTGAAAAATGGTTGTTGGCTGATTGGGTTGGTTGTTTGGGTTAGAAGTTATGATTTGTTGATAATATTAACTGATTGTAGAAAGTTGTTTGATAAATGAGTTGTTAGATGATAGCTGTTTGGTATAATTTCTTTTCTCAAAAAGCTAATTGAAAATGCTGATTTGAGTAGCCTATTGAATTTTAGTATTTTAGAGTTAAAAAAGCTTATTAATCAAACAACTAATAGTTGTCAAATAAGTCAAAATTAGCTGATAGGCTGATTATTTACCAAACAGGGCCTTAGTCACTTAGCAATATGAACTTTTTAAAAAATTAATAATAATATGGTAAGTCTCTAAATTTTCCACCCACCCCCACCTTTTATGTAACAAGACAAGCTGGTGCGACCAGTTAAGCTTGTTTTGATATATCTAATAATATTTAATATTTTTTAATCGTATATCACCACATCATCATGAGATTCTTAATAGAATGTAAATGATTCTATATAAAAAAAAAAAGTGACATCCTACTATTAAAAATCAATATCAAATGGTAAAATGAGTAAAATAACATAAAATAAAAGCACCATTAGTTTTTTTTTTTTTTTTCGTTAAAGGAACTAGAATCAATTAATCAAATGAAAAATACAATGGGGAAATTCCAAACTAACTATGAAGATCAATATATGAATGAGCAGTTCGGACAAGAATATGAGCAAGCACATTCATTGATCTATTGATATGTCTAATAGCAAAAGCCTGAAAATTAGAAGAAATATATAGAATGATTATCCCTAATCACAGTATTAGCATACTATATAAGTCTTGAGAAGACTCATTGAAGATACGACAAATTTGTTGACAATAAGACCGAATGCAGATTCTCTGCCACCATTCATCCTTCAACCAAGAAAGAGCCTCTTTAATGGCAAGAGTTTCGGCAAGATGAGCTTCACTAATAGAGTAATAGGTCTCAAAGGACCGGAAACAACAGTAGCAAGAATCGAACCAGTGTGAGAAATGATTACTGCACCAAAAGAGGCAGAATTCGCTGTGACCCATGCATCAACCTCGCAAAAAAACCCAACTAGCATCCATAACGTGAGTCTCTTGAGAGAGAGAGAATAATTATTTGCCTTCTGAAAATCATACCAACACTGCCAATATTGATACAGTTGTTCACAGCAACTCTGTTAGCATTAATATTCCTAGTCTTGTTATTCCAGATAAAATCGTTTCTACATTTCCAAATTGTCCATAAAATAGCAATGATAACACTAGCTTGAGCCTCATCATTAGATTCATCAATGGCATGGGACAATCAACCCTCAAAATTATCCTCAGAAATATGCATAGGAAGGCCAATATTGTTCCAGAGAGGTTTATAGTATAATCACAATTCAAAAATAAATATGACCTGAACTCCATGTCTTGATGACAGAGAAGACAGTATGAGGGAATTTCAACTCTCTCCGTAAGAGGGTTGTTAATGTTACGGGCGCAAAATGAAATTCCTAATTTTTGGAGGAATTTTCAGCCGTCATATAGCCGGTTCCTAGCCTAAAGGCTAAAACACTGCATTAGTTCTTTATTTATACGTCCACTAGTAGTCTAAACAAATTTATTACTACTTTTTAAATTTTGTGCGATTGGTCCAATAGAAATTGCACTTGTTTATAACTTTTTTTTTTGTGAAAATAAATTGTGGGGTTGATTAGATATGCCGTTGTGTTATTTGTGGATGTGATTGGCTTAGGTGGTGAATGTAGTGCTTGTTATTATGGTTCATGACTGCATGAATATTATTTTATAATTTCCCAAATTTTATAGTCAGCCCACTATCAAATTTGAATTATTAAATTCTGCCTAGCTTTTTCAAGGTATATTATATTATTATTATTCCATATATTAAGTTATTAACCGCAAAATATCCCATCCAAGATCCAAGTGGTCCTATCGTTGTCAAAATAAAGATATGGGACCCTAACGTATAATTTTATTTTATTTTGAAAATTGTAAATATTCCATTAACAAGTTTCAGAGTTTCAACAATAAAAGAGGGAGGGGAAGAGAGCTACTCCTTGCCAACAGTCACAAAAAAGGGTTCCCGAGCTAGCAAATGATCAATCCTATTCGCTGATTGCATACCAAAAGAGATAAAGACATTAGACGAAATTGATAAAATATCTTCAACATCTAATAAAATTAAACAAAACTTATGTGACTCTTGCCAACAATTTTTCAGTTGATGAATCTTTCACACATAATATTTTTTAGTCGATTTATCTATCTTCTGTGTGTTTTTACTATTAATCAGGAATCAGATTTATCTAGTAAACACCATTAATTAGTTAATGACCTTTTCAAAAAGTTAATGACCACGAGTTTTTCTCGTCATCAAAAAATAAATAAATCAAGTATGACTTCAAATTAAGAGTATAGTTTATCCAGTACTGGACTATCTTTTGTATCCAACAATCATTAATAAGGCATCTGTCCAATCAGGAGGAGGGTTTATCCATACACTTATAAAACTTATTTTGCTCATTTTTAATATTCATATTATACACTTATACACTTTTATAGTGGGCCTTCTAGTGCAATGGCCCAAAATATTAGCTAGTATCAGAAAATAGTTGGGCTTAGTGGGCCTATTCTCTAAAGGACACATTTTAGGTGACTATCAAGACTTTAGTTAACATGCCCAAAATGGAATTTTTGTTGGCCCTGATTATCCAAAGGATATGCTGGGCCCCATAACTACATCCATACATTTATCTATATTACAAACTAAAAGGGAAAAAATTATTTGAGTTATATCCCCATCTTGAAACACCAACCAAGAAATCTGATCTGCTATCCTATCACCAACAAGATGGTGAACCCCACTCTTTGAGTATAATTGGGAAGTTTTTAAATAAGATGTTTAAAGAGTCATATTATGAGCATGGTTTAATCAGTACATATTTTTAAATACGAGGTTATAGATTTTCTTGATCACTAAGTAAAAGAAAAGATCGGCAAAAAAAAAAAGTAAAAGAAAAGAAGAGAGTAATATAATATGTGATTGTACTTGGCTATTAAACTCTATTACTTAAAAATATTGGACATCGTTAGAAAAAACATTATTATTATAGATAAGATAATAATCGAATAATTTTAAAATGTGAATATCTTACACCATATTTCAATTCAATTGATGGAGTAAATACACCCGAGTATGAAGGTCGGTGTACGAATGCGGGTTATGTGCGTATAGTTGTATGAATCTGGTTTTGTAGTTTAAGTGTTTAGGCTCGAGTATATGTGACAGTAGGTCAGAGGGTCCCGAGTTGATGAGTTTAGGTGAGAATGTCCAAAATTTCCCTTATCCCGCACTAAATGTGGTATTTATAGAGGAAGAAAGGAGACACATGTCGGACTCTCGTCATGTTTGCCACGTGCCTCACATGTATTCGGTAGGGTCGGAGGCCATGCCGATTGATCTAGGTGTCTCAATATACATGACGAATCCTAGGTGATGTGATCGATCATAGCGTCATCTCATGGTTCCTGTCCACAGATGTAAAGGATGTTCGGTTTAGGCCCCAAGCCAGGACCGATCTTAGGATGTATTAGGTGGTGGTCCACATAAACGATCGCGGGTCCACCTCTGCATCCGGGTTAGGTCATCCATGGAACATGGTCGGTTATGGTCGGGAGTCGCTCCCCGCGCGCGGGGATGTGCCTTAAAGATTACATACTGAGTAGGTGTAGAGCCATATGCCCAAGGTATATGTTCTATTAGAATGCAAACACTAGCTACGTCAACAAAATCTTATAAACATATCTGACAGAGTAATCAGGCTAGCAGCACCCGACCCGGAACCATTGGCAGGACCCGGAGGCAAGGCAACGGACGTTCAACCAACCGTTCAACACTTCACTCCTCAGCATCAATGCTCAACGGCTCCTCAGCATGACCAACGGTTCAACTCCTCAGCATTGATGCCCAACGTTCAACCTCTCAGCATTAATGACCAACGTTCAGCTCCTTAGCATTCAATACCTCGGGTATTGATGTCCAACGGTCACTGAGCTGAAAAGAATAAAAGACCTCACAACCACATAGTGGGAGGACACTTCTTCCGACACTTGAACTTAGACAATAGATACTGAACTCATCTTGTACACGGAGCCCTGCTCTCAATACTGTATTCAAATACTTGATAACACTCAATAATACTCAGATTACATACCCGGTAACACATTATTACCGTCAATATCGTTAGAATATAATGTTGTATATAAGAACTTGTTCAATAATTAATGAAGATATAACAAATTAAAAATACAAATATATATGAACATTAAATACCGAAATATTTAATTCAACAATACTGTCAATGTGCATATGCAAATGTCACATAACTTTAATTTTATTATATAAATTGATATATGTTACTCATTTTATTATTTGATTATTGTTACCTATCTTAGACAGTTTCATGTGGTACATGTCCATTTGCTATAATAATGTTGAATGCTATAGGGAACCATATCCCCTATTTGATAAGCCTTTTTCAATTATGTTGGAAATAAAATTTTAATTTTTATTGAAATGGAAATTAAAGGCATTTTATTTAATCTCATGTGTTGAGAATAACGGGACCAAGAAATCAATAATAAAGATAAAAATAAAAAATAATATAAGATTTACGTGGTTTAATAGTGTATATATACTCTCCATGGGAGCCAATTAAGCAGCTTAGTACTTTTATTAATTGTTACAAAATTATTTGTCTACCTCTTTACTTGTTGTGCTCCACTCCACTACGCTAATTGTCATACTTCAGTAACATATGAAACATACACAGTACCAAGTGATATCATTATAATGTTGGACCAACACTTATTTTCATTGGAACACTAAGATTAAGTGCTTAAAATTTCAATATATTTTATAGAGTGATTTATCCATTCTGCATGATTTGTGAATTATTATACAAAAGTTATCTAATAAGTTAGTACGTACATTCAATAGTAACTACAAGTTTCTCTCGTCACACCATCTACATTAATTGGACTAGAAGTACCAAAAAAATATAAAGGGTAATTAATTATTTCTAAAATTGATAATCAATAAAATATAATATAGAACTCCATCTCTTATAATATAATCTTACAAGCTCTTTGTAGTAAGCAAAACGGCCATTCTTTCATCTTCGATCTTCAGCCTGCAATTCCTATTTCTAACTCCAAACTTCATAGCTTTTGATCTCTGAAACAAAGCCATTATCTCATCAAATGCAAGATCCAGGCAATTCGAAGCCGATGATGATGAGCCAACCGCCGGCGTTTCCATCGGCATTGAGGCCATCGCACCACCGGAGGGCTCACTCGGAGGTGAACTTCCGGCTGCCGGAGGATCTGGATCTGGTGTCGGACCCCTTCGATGCGGCGCCGGCCGGGAGCTTCGAGGAGATGGGATCCGAGGACGATCTCTTCTCCACCTACATGGACATCGAGAAGCTCGGCGGCGCCGGCGCCGGAACCGACAGTGTAGCGGCGGATAGCGGCGGCGATGGAGAGAAGAGCCTCGGCCGGCCGCGCCACCGCTATAGCAACTCCGTGGATAGCTCCTCCAGTTTGCTGCTTAGCGAGAGCACGATTGAAGCTAAGAAAGCTATGGCGCCTGATAAACTTGCGGAGCTTTGGACCATTGATCCCAAGCGAGCTAAAAGGTAGCAAACAGCTTTACTTATTTATTTATTTATTTTAATTTTTTACTGCATTGGTGATTTGAATTGCTAAAGTTGATATGTTTATGAACTTGGATTGGATTGGATAGGATAGGATTTAGTGAGAATTCTGAAAATTGTGCGAAATTTTCGAAGAATTTATGATTTTTAGGGAAGATCTTGGATTTAGATCTTTTTGTTTCTTGGGGTTGATGGAGTCAACTTATGACTGTAACCTCTAATGACTTTGACATTATTCTTTAAGCCTTGAGCCCAAACTTTCTTCTTTGTTACGTATTTCCTTTTTTAGTTCCCCTATTTCAAAGTTAAAAAAGGATTATTGTATTGAAAGATACCAAGTCATGTCACTTTATTTTTATTTTTCAATTTTTCAATTATTAGTTAAAATTGACGGACCCAACTACGAGTTACTCTCTATAGTCCGTCAAAATAGGGATATGAATGAAAGGTATACAATCTAATAGGATATCTTGAATACCTGAGACGGCCTTAACTGCTAATCAAATGTGCCTGTTGGGTGAAGCCCTCTTTGTAATTCTAATCGATAGATAACGGATCACAAGCAGGTAAGCTAGTCTATTTCCTTCATAGTTAACCAGCTCAAATCAAGAAGTCTAATAAATCAATATTATGGAGAGTTGAACTTGGAATCTTATTTGTTATTAAAGCTCCAATCTTTTTTAATCTAGGTGCATTGCAAGGATTGCAAATGCAAAATTGACACCATTAGCCTGTTGGCGCCCAATTTCCTTTTAATAAAGTTAATTGTTAATTTTAGTATTATTATTAGTGAGAGAATGCCAATGACCTTTGTTCTTGCATGCATTTTACTTCTACCTGTTGATGTGGATTTAATTAAAAGATGTGTTATTTTTTAACTAAAAGTCTAAATTGATGGATGGACTACACATCTATATACGGAGTATTATATTGTATTTTGCTCAACATGCCCCCTTGCATTTGCGAGCGAACACTTTTTTGATGGGTTACAAGCAACATGTGCACATAGTCTTTTTATTCGGTAGCACTTGTTTTGTCCTAAGCTAATAGTTTGACTACACATTTATATTTTATATATTTTACTCAACC
Source organism: Ipomoea batatas (assembly GCA_002525835.2). Lineage (NCBI taxonomy): Eukaryota > Viridiplantae > Streptophyta > Magnoliopsida > Solanales > Convolvulaceae > Ipomoea > Ipomoea batatas. The sequence continues at coordinate 39,527,860 of CM008341.1, read as the reverse complement.
AAAATAAACCAAAATTTAATGGAATTTGGGTAATAAAGGGGTGAAGTGACAGATACAGCTGCAGATGGTTGAGGGGTAAATGAAATATCTTGTTACAGCAAAGATGCACAAGTATCTAGCTACAAAGTACAAATCCTCATTTGGCTCACTAGATATTATCTTGTAACCAGCAAGCATCAACAATATCAGACGTGATCATGTGAATCACATAAAGAAACATGAGAAAACTGTGTTTTGATATGAAGATCTTCATTTCATTAGTTTTAAATGAAATACAAAGCTCATGAGTCATGACCAGTAGGGGTCTGTTTATGTTTTATTTCCTTAGGGAAGTTTTTAAGAGGAGTATTATATAGAGTATATTTTAGCCATCGATGTTATCTCTGGATCTTGATGTAAAAGAATTCTGTGACATTCGGTACATCTTGCCTAAAATACATAGCACCTTAAACATGTCTTTCTTTTCTTAAGTATTTTCTTGACATCAATTATAAATGTTTGATCCATTATAGATGTCATCATATTTTCTCTAAAGATAACATATTTCTTGAAAAAAGTAGCTTAAGGTTTATGAACTTTTTAATTCAATGTTAAATTTCAGTAGGATCTCATTATTTTCAACTGACAAGGTGGATATGCCTGGCTGATTTCTGCTATCTGATTTATTCGTTAATTATTGTGGTTTCTTTACCAATTTTAGTTACAGAGATTTTCTAGCCGGAGCATCTTGAATTCAATCTACTTACTGTTTGTGAACTTGCAATTGTTTTTCTATTGTGGTGGTTTGTGCAAGATCAATTAAACTTGGTTTATCTGGTTTTATATCGTTCTTTGTCTTGCCACTTTCGGTGTTGTATGAAGTGATATTCTTTAGTGCTAACTTGTCATACATGGCATGCTAAAACAACGAAAGGAACCTTCTCTAAATCTATGATTGTCTGATTGTTGATAATGGTGCACAGAATTCTGGCAAATCGTCAATCAGCTGCTCGATCGAAAGAGAGGAAGGCACGATACATATCTGAACTCGAGAGAAAAGTGCAGACCCTTCAGACAGAAGCAACCACACTTTCTGCACAGCTTACCCTGTTCCAGGTTTGTTGCAGTATCCATTGATCTGAAGAAATGTATTCAACTTATTTTGAATAATGGCGTACATCTTAGTATGCTGAGTTAATCTCCATAGTCCATATTTACTTGAAGGCTCTACTTCGAGAAGAATATGCTCAGTTCTGGATCGTTTGATATATGAAAAAGGGTTCCTCTGCCTAGAATGGGTGAAAGCAATATGACCTTATTATCAGCTACGAATCCTGTACAAAAGATGTTTTCCTTCCCATTCATAATGTTGTTATTGCTGTTCTGCAAATTTAACGAGTTGTGTCCTATGCCAATCTCGCTATTTAGTTTATGTGTTTGTCCTCCATATGACATAGTGGAGTCACCGGGATGCAAATGTTAACTGACTCTTCTTTCTTCTACAGAGGGATACGACAGGGCTTAGTAACGAAAATACTGAGCTTAAACTTCGTTTGCAAGCCATGGAACAACAAGCTCAATTGCGTGATGGTATGTATCCAACATAACCTCAATTTTCACCTCTTTCCTGGCATATACTTGAGTGAATGTTCTATTCTGTGTTTGGATGGGTAAAAAGCGGGGGGAAAGAAAATGGGAGAGTAAGTAAACTGAAGATCAAAACTTGTATTTAGATGAGAAGAAAGCACAAATGCACCCAATTCTCTTAGTCCAAATAAAAGGAAAAAAAAGGTCCTTTCTTTAGAGGAGTACATGTGATGAAAAGATATTATTAGTGTGTTGATCTTTGGCATATTTTCTGAAATTACAGCTTTGAATGAAGCGTTAAAGAACGAAGTTGAAAGACTCAGAATAGCTACTGGCGAAATAGCAGCTCCTTCTGATGCTTACAGTTTGGGAATGCAACATATTCCTTATAATCAATCAGCCTTCTTCTCACATCAGCCACCGTCGGGGCCTAGTGACTCCCAAAATATTCAGATCCCTCAGTTTCATGCACTCCAGCCAAGCACATCTACTCCACATCACCCCATGCTTGCTTCTGCCTCAGTCCAGGCTCTTGCAGACACAGTGCAGCAGGATCCTCTCGGTCGCTTTCAGAGCCTCGATATCAGTAGCAGCAGGGGCTCTCATATTGTGAAGAGCGAAGCCCCTTCCATATCTGCAAGCGAAAGCAGCAGTAGTACATTCTGCTCTTGAGTTGCTCTATTGTGCGACGCTCCCAACCCTATTTATCAAATTGTTCATAGACTGACACCATTTTTAACATCCAGGAAACTCACTATTCTTCAAATTTTTTTTGTTTGGAACTGTTTTTTTTAAATCTTTCCATTCAATTTGAGGAGTCCTAGGTTCTCAGTAGTTCCAACAATTAATGTCTGGACATTCTTTCCTGTTGTGCCATTGGTCTTTCTCTTTTCTCAACTCCAATCCATTTCCCATTATTTCATTAATTCAAGGGCTACTCCTAAAGACATCCTTGTACCTGCATATGGGAGGTGAGGTGAGGACTCTCGAATCTCGTCATAACCTATTCCATTATCCTATCTTTTACTTATTTCGATTATGACTCGTGTGCTAGTGTACTTCATTATCCCCTTACTGGAATATAATGCTGTCCATATCCCCAAAACGCCCCGCCCCGCCCTTTTCTTCCCTCTCAAACTCTAATGTTTAATGAGACATTGACATGCAGGAAAGCGAAGTCGATTGCTTGGATTGATCCCAACCCTGCACGTTCTCGAGTTAATGCGTGGATATTGGCAATTTTTGGGTGCTTAATACCATTGTGTGGCTGTTTGATCAAAATGGGTTTTATGGAAAGCTTCTCTGAGAGGTTGTTTCTTTCTTCTACCTTATTTCTATCTGTTCTGTCTTTGTCTCTGTGTGGACAAGTGGAGTATTTTGACACTGAAAACGGCAGATAACTGCCTGGTTTCTTGTAAGCATTTG
>CM008341.1:39507155-39521355 GCA_002525835.2 Ipomoea batatas | reverse complement strand
AAAAATTAAATAAAATAGGGCACAATTGTAATTGAACGAATTTATCGCATTTTAATTCATTGAAGAGAAAAAGATTCAAGCTTGACACTAGGTATATTAAATAACATGCCTAACTTTCATACCTATAATATCACCGCCCACCAAACTATAAAATCCTTTGTGATATATACATAATTTGTTTTTATATTATATATAAAATACCGTATATATCCAAAAATATAAAGATTAATCAAATTCACAAAATGTTCAAATTGAACATTAAAGTACTCGAGTTTGATTTGACTCAAAAGTTAAGTTGCATGAATTCAAACTTGGCTTGACCCGTTATAATTAAATCAAATTTGAGTATGGAACGAATCGAGACGGACTCGAATAATTCATGAGCAACTTAATCCGTTTGCATTCTTAATTTAAACACATAAATTAATTAGCTAGCTAGGTAAGTGATTTCATTTTTTTTTTTTTTGACATCTTGTGGAGGGGGCAACCCCGGGGACTAAACTAGGAACTGGGCGCCCCTGACGAGGCTTTTAATACTAGGGACTCCCTGTCGATCGTCCTCCAACAAGGCTATTAGGTGGCCTGGAGGTTTGTCAAAACACCGGTTGGTTTCCGCTTGCAATAATGAAGCCTTCAATTTGCTAGTAGATTTGGTCGAGCTGTACGTTCTCGAATAATCCATGAGTTATTTAATTCGGTTACATCCTTTAGTTTCAACAAAGAAAGTAATAACCTACGTGTCGGAAGAATCATTATATTGAGATAATGATGATGAATTGGGACTTATATCAACTTATTATAACAACATGCATGTTACAATCACATCGCCATTTCTTCTCAAACTTGAGAACGAATTTTTCCAAAGATTATGAATGAAAATGACGCACGAATAGCCGAGTACAAATGGACCGTAATGTCCTCTTCTTGCATGTGCTCCTAACGTGGTAGGCCCTTTCCATCAAATCCGCACAATTTGTTTACATGCTAATATAAACCCTTCCTTTGTCCTAATTACACTAACAATCGCAATAATTAATATTCATGAATACAACAAATAACGCCCTAAAAGGTTGGTTAAGTGGTTGAACCCTTCCAGTCGAATCTGTTGTACATGGTTATTTTAGTGCGGTTTATCCTGATTTCTTATGTTGTTTGTTAATTATTATATATGAGCAGTGTTCACCCAATACACAACTTCAAGTAGTCGCTGCGAATTTCCCTCGTCATTCAAAAAGAAAAGATCGAATACAACAAAAACTATGCAAACGTTTAAATTTGGAACACTACAGTTGGTTTGGTGACAACAAGGTTTAATTTCAAGTTTGATTCTCCGTGGGAGCAATTTGCGACAATTGGTTGGACAGTTAGTTTGGTGATCACAAGGTTTCAAATTGACTTGGTGACCTTTTCGGTTTGAACTGATAATTATGGACCCGTCATGGTCTTTTATTGACTGGACTTGTTTCATCCAAAGTGCACCTTCAAGTAGCAAACTCTCACTCACGCAGTTATAAATTAGTCCGACAGTTAGTTTGGTGATCACAAAGTTTCAAATTAACTTGATAACCTTATTGGTTTGAACTCATCAATTATGAATAAACTAAACTTGTTTATCTCCCATGGATCCTTTGCTGAGACTAGAGTTGTTTCATCCCAAGTGCACCTTTAGGTAGCAAACTCTCACTCACGCAGGCGAGAAGTCCCAAAATGAGTTCAAGTGTGACGTAAGTCACGTAACTATGATTTGCATAATTTTCATTTTTTGTCTTTTAGTGTATAAAAAAAAGTTAAACTAAACATAAATCTTTTTACTATATTTAGATTACGTAATCATAAGATAACCTACACGGTTAAACAAACAACACAACCATTAATCATGGCAGACAAAGTTGGTTTGATAGCAACTCAAATTAATTAAGAAAATCCTCACAAGTAACCTCTATTATCATTTCAATCATATTTTAGCGTTAATTGCGCGATTTAGGGACTGAACACGTGTATCAAGAGGTATTTATTTGACCCATGAATGAAGTGTAAATTGACTAATTGAGTTTATATATATAGGAAGCGGTTCGGGTGAAAACGGGTTGCCCATGAGAGAACTAAGAATCACTCACATTCGTTTACGTGTTCAGATCTAACGGATCAGAAACAATAATTAAAAAAAAATGCAATGTCATTTTTATAAATTATTGAACATCGAAGTGCAAGTAAATTGTGTTATAAGTGCAAGCAACAGTTTCATATAGTGCACCTAAGTGCAAGTAAAATGTATTACAAGTGCGATAAAAATGTATTATAAGTGCAATAAATAATGTACATTGAGCATCAATAAAGTGCACTTAACGTTATCATTAGTTGCACCAACCATTATCATTAAGTGCACATATGTGAAAGACTTTATAATTAGGTGCACACATGTTAACAATGTAAATTACATGCACTATTTTGTGAAAATAGTTGCACTTGTAAGTGATTTTACTTGTACTTTTTACTTGCAAATTTGCGCTTTTAACATATTTTACTTGCACCAAAGTTTGAGTTATTTACAAAAAATGTTACCGCGTCATTTTTTAAAATTAAATCTGATTCGTTGAATTTATACATGTGGACGACTGCGATTGGTTCTTAATTCTTTCTTGGGCTCCCATTCTCATCTGAGCGCGCCTATATATATAGGGCATTGTTCAGGTGAATCCACCATTTTCTATGAGTAAGTGTGGACATATTTGGGCCATTGAATACTTGAGATCAATGGCTTAGATTTCGTCAACTGTGCAATTCAGTTGCACAACAGTTGGTGAAATCTAAATCATTGATCTCAAGCATTCAATGGCCTAGATATGTCAACACGAACTCAGGGAAAATGGTGGGCTCATTTGATCATGAGTATATATGTGTGTGTGTGTGTGTGTGTGTGTGTGTGTGACCATGTATAAACGTATATCATGCAAAGCTATCAAGCATATTTAATGATATATAAAAATGTATAGTACTTACGAACGAACTTGTGCACCTAATGATATGTAAAAATGCAATTGAAGGGCGAATAGACTTTATAATTTTATGTAGTGTACTTTTAGAGTTTGTGCATTTTTTGAGTTGCACTTTTACATATCATTATATGCACTTTGTAATAAATTGTGTGTGGTGTACTTTTTCATTCACACATTCACACACTCGTATCTGGTGACTTATTTTTACTTGAATACGCCCATATATACACACACATACACACACCACAGACCATCATTTAGTTCATCACCTTAGATCAGCACTTGGTGATGCACTATATACCAACACTTAGCATACCATACACCATTACTTAGTACACCAGAGAAATATACTTGTTACATAAAGTTATAAAAATCTTGTTAACACTTTTCACTTGGAGAGGCTGCCGCCGAGCTCATATTGGAGAGGCTGCCGCCTAGCTCATCCAATTTTATTATAATGTAGGACCTAATCATCAATATAATATAAAAGTATGATGTATTATGTATAATAATAATTGCCGACAAGCCACTTCTTTCTACATATTCCCAAATTCAATTCACTTTAATGGAATTGATGGGTCATCTACTAATTAAGACAAAAGTTTGCATGCTAAGTGCAATATTCAATATTATTGTTTTTAACTTCATATATGGAAAACATATACATATTTCTAAAAATTTGTATATATGGGTCAAACACTATATTTTGCACATTACATGTTTTGTTTGGTTACTTAACTTATGAGATCATGGATGTTTTTCAATGTAGTCATGAATTAAATAGGGTATATATATGTGTGTGTGAATAGTGTATATATATGTGTATGAATAGTGTGTATATGTGGGTTTGAATAGTGTGTATACTTTTACATGAAATTATTAATTACATTGAACTTTTTGTATTTAATTTTCTTTAAGAGTTTTTTTTAATAACATTGACATTTGGTAATATATATGGCTGGTTAATTAACATATAATTAATGAATATAGAGCGTTTTATAAGTTGCAAACTCCAAATTAAGACCCTCTCATTATTCATGCCACTGAGATTAGTAAAAAAGGTAAATCGCGAGATGTGCCTTAACTGGCTTACAATTCTACAAACCCCCAAATGCTTATACACTAGTATCACACTAAGGTGACATCTATACCAAAATTGTGAACTTTATTCATTCAATTACAAGTTTTGTTTGGTTAATTTTCAATGTCATGAATTAAATAGGGTATATATGTGTGTGAATAGTGTATATGTGTGTATGAATAGTGTGCATGTATATGTGGGTGTGAATAGTGTGTATACTTTTACATGCATGACATTATTAATTATATTGAACAATTTGTATTTAATTATTGTTAGAATTCTTTTGTTTTTATTTTTCTTTTAATGACATTTTGTAATTTATATGGCTAGTTAATTTACATGTAATTAATGAATATAAAACATTTTATAAGTTTGAATATCAAATTTAAGGGTACGGTTCCTCACTGTTCTTACTCTAGTGTAGTGCCACACAAGGCTAAATTCGTACCTCACTCTACACTATTGCTGCTAGAAAAGTAAAGTTTATAGACTTATTTTTGAGTTGGTTGACTAATTGGCTTGTGTCTTGGGAGCAATATAAATTGTTTTATAATGCTATGTCAAAGATTGAAATTAGGGAATGATTTTAAGAAGTAAAAATATTTTTTTTTTTAAATTTTTGTTACACCAAAATTAGTTACATAATTTGTTCGGTTATTGTACTTATTGAGCGAGCATAATATATATAAATAATAAAAGTTTGATTTCATCACCACACTTTTAATTAAGCTTTTAATTGAGAAAAAAATACATTTTTAATTTATGCTCAGAACAAATAAAAATTTTATATTTGAATTTTCGTGTGACTTGATATATAAAAACTTAATTTTCAGAGCTTAATTAAGTAGTACTCAAAGCTAGGTCCTTCATGATTAAGAAGGTTAGGTCACCTATTTAATTATTGACCTACTCTTGAAGCTAAGTGTCATCAACTTTTGAGTAAGGGTTGTAACAAAAATAATAATTGACAAACTTCCAACATATAATAATGCAATATCTATTCTAGAACAGAGTTGAGTATAGTTTCATAACAAAAATAAATAAATAAATAAACATCAAAAGGTATGACCGAATAATTTAAGTGAATTAAGATTTTCATACTAAAAGGTTATGAGTTTGATTCTTGTTAATAAGAGTGAGATTTATTTCGTATACACCCTCAAGTAGAGTTTACTGATTTTTTTTGTCAGTTAAATTATATAAATATCTAGCTATCATGTGTTAATATACCATATGTTTCAATATGCATGTTGTCTAATTTCATTCTTCGAGGGTACGGTTCACATAAGTTTATTTTAAATAATGTTTTAAAAATTTTATTTTTTAATGTTGAATTGTGATCTTTGGGATGAGCAATACTTAATGCATGTGTAGTTTCTTAATGTATAAGTGAGATGCTTAAAAGTTAGATTCAGAAGGGTTTAATGTTGCGGTTTTCAGTAGTTAAGTGTCTTCTTTGGTGTCCCTCATTATTTGATAAAAAATAAAATAAGTGTTTGTTTGAAAATTAAAAAAATGAGTCATTTTTTGATAAATATTTTTATTTTTGGTGTTTAATTAAAAGTTTGGTTCATTTTTTAAAACAAAAATTTATTTAAAAAATCATATATTAAAAAATATTAATTGTTTTAAATTGATAAATGAAATAATTCCTAACTAAAAAAATTGAAAAAAAAAAGAGAGTAGAAACTTAAACTTTTAAATTTATTGAGTTGTGGGTTGGGTTGGACTATAATTTTTTTACTATTCACCTTCGCTTAGTCCAATTTAAATTTTAACTTGACTAAGACGATCCATCCCAAATAGTAATAAGGTAGTCAGATAGATAGTTGACCAACTTTTTCATTTGGCATCACTGAAAGAGGGAGAGAGAGAGAGATGAGTCTGATTATGTGAGAGAGGAATTCAGAAAATGTTTTGAGTAACAATTTTGGAAGACATTTTTTTAGGAAAAATGAATTTTTTCTTTTCTTTTTTCATTTGGCCAAAATGTATATCTTTTTGTTGACTTTATTTTTTAAATAGCCATACATAGAAAAATTTAATAATAAAAATAAACTTTACAAGTTCTTTTCTAGATTTTTAAACAGACTCTAAGTTGACAGCCTAAATATATACTAAATGAGACAAATAGATAAATAAATAACAAAAAATGAACTTTAATTTAACCAATGGTTACATGCTTGGGAATCTTATAAAACCTAAGACTTGTGAGGAGATCGCATTTCCATCAAAATCTAATGTCAAGAGTATGTTACATTCTTTGGCGAATATTGTATTACCAAGGAAGAGTAATATAACCTAAACCAAACATGAGAATGTGACATTTATTCAAAGCTCACATTTACTTAGTTATGTTGTATACCTTAAACCAAACACCACCTAAGAGTTTACACCATTGTACTATTACTATTACTATTTAATTTAATTTAATTTAATTTTTTTTACTCGAAGGGCATTTAAGAATATCTCCATCTCACCAACCTCGTGCAAACAAGTAAAGAAGTCAAAAAGGAAATACAAAAAAGATTTACATGAGTAATAACGTGCATGGATTTTCTTGAGCTAGTGTTGACTATATACATTTTATCCTTGAAAACATTGTTTATAGTAAAATGCATGCTTGACTATGTGCATACATACTACAAGTCTACACAACGAACTTCTTCAAAAGATACCGCCATAAAACTTTCCATTTGCGACTTTGACAAATTCAAGAAATTTCCCATTCTAATGTCGGGTGAAATTATCCTTTCAAAAAAAAAAATGTCGGCTGAAATTATACTTTAATTAGTACACATCTAGTGAAGTTAACCTCACAATTTCACCAAATACATTATAAAATTCTATAGAGTTGATTTCATTTTTGGTCTTAGATCTATAGGTGTCAATCCATTTTAAACCATTTTTCATATAACATCATTCTTTAGTCTTAGTATTATTGTGGCATGATCATTTTTGTCCTCCATCAACAAAACAGTCTAAATGTTATAAAATACAAGGGCATTTAGTCTTTAATTATGATTTTTTTCAAAAAAATAAAAATAAAAATATAGCGGCTCAACCCGACAACCCATCCACTTTATATAAAAAAAGATTGAAATGTTCTTATAGTTAACGATATTTCAACGATTTCGTTGACAAAGAACGAAAAATGGTTATGCCACAAGCCCACAATAATACTAGGAGCTAGTCTAGGACCAAAAGGGGTGTTTTTTAAAAAAGGACTAAAAGTGGGTTATCGCCTATAAATCTATGACAAAAAATGAAATTAACTCAATTCTATAAAACATTAATTTTCACAACAATATAATATCAAGTTTATATATTTCGCTATTGGTCTTTTAGAGGAAAATTCTAACATGGGCTTGACCAGGTGAATATTAACAAGAATTAAAACCGTGATTTTCGAGTACGAAAATCATCTCCGGTCTCATCCGCTGAGTCACCCCATTCGAGACTTTAATTTATTTTTTTAGTCCATATATAATGTCGTCCAAGATGCCCTTAAATACCTAACAAGTTAAAATTGTAGACTTTAAAAGTGGAATTGTACTGTAGACTAAAAGTGGAACCAAGACTAGTTCTTGGTTGTCATTTAGTACTAGATTTATCAAGGGTGTGGTGTTGAAGTTGAATTACAAGGACAAATTATTTGCAAATTAACATTAATGGCCTTATACATAAGGCAACTCAACTAGTTCAATAATGTATTTTGAATAATAGGCTTAGTTTCTTAGGTTGAAGGAAAGCCTAACTCAAACAAGATTGGTTGAAAAATATATGAGTCATCTCAATTAGGCCTGCAACAACCAAACTACCCAACCTATGCTTGTAATAGTACTAACATAACCTGCCATAGCTGTTTGAGTACACTATCACATCGGACTGGCTAACCATAACAATCAACCAAGGAGAATTATCGATACAAACAAACTCGCAAATACAATATTGCATTGCTATTTGGCTAACTACAACAACCAACTAGGGAACATTACCAATCAGTCCACTTGCAAGGTGTCATCATGACATAAATAATTTGAGACATACAATTTAAATTACTTAGGTAATTAATTAGTGGTTTCATCAGTAACACAAATAATTAAAATTAAAAGATTAAAAGATACTAATAATGTCATTTTCCATTCCCCATCTCTATACCGACGAAGAGCGTAATTTGAGGGTGATCAAAAGAACACAAAGACAAGAAACTGAAGTAATAGCACATCGACAAATACGAAAATTGTGAATAGAAAAAGAATGGATAGAAACAGTTTTAAAAATATGCAGGCATGTGCGTGGTGGGGCCCAGTGAGATTAGCAGTTGGTATAGTTGAAGAAGCCAAGTAGTGCATGTGGGAAATGGGGTTAGTTAGTTGTTGCTTTGCGACCTTCGACGCTTTAACGGCGGAATGAACGGAGGAGCTGAGGAACAAAAACCGGAGTTGATCTCGCCTAGATACAATACAAAATTGCAAATAGACACTTGGAAAAGATAGAAAGAAATAAATCAATTCAACGTCATATCGCTGTTAAAGATAGAACGCAATCAATCGATACGGGTGATCGTTTCGTCGGAATATCGTTCGAATTTTATAGGAGGTTTCCTAGAATCTTAGTGACCCGTAATTACAAGTCACCAACCGATTTTTAGGCGTAGTTGCTCTAAAATAATATATTTAAGGGCTTAATTGCAACTTGTTTTAAAAGTTTAAGGGCCTAATTGACTGTTTGTTAGTTTGGATAATGTTCATATACTTATTTGACCTTTTTTCTCTAAATATATAAATTTTTACGTACTAATTCTAAACTTAATATTATGAAAAATTAAATTGTAAATCATTTCAGTCAAATCTCGTTAACCGAACTTGATACATAAAATGGGACGGCGAGAATAGCATTTTTGTCATTTGAGCAATGAAACCATGAATCACCTTTAGTAAAGAAAACAATATATCCCTACAAAGCAACTCTAGCCAAGTTGGTTAGGTTATTTATTTGGTAGCCATAAAGTTACAAGTTTTCTTAATGGGAGCGGCCCAATGACCATTTTTATTTGTACCAAAAACATATACTCATCATACACGGAGTAATAGTTATATTACAAATGACTAGAGTTACATAATTGAGGAATGAAAATCCACATGTTTTCTTTTTAGTTTGATACTATAAATGTTTAAAATAGTATTCTAGACATTATTTTAGAAGATAGTGGCATACCACCAAAGGTACTATGTAGTATCAAAATGAAGGGCATATAATGTCAAAACTATATTATTGTGTGATAACAAAAGAAATATAATAAAAAAGTTGGGGTATCTTACCCGACATGTATCATATTTCTCCAAAAAAATAAAGATTATTGTTGTTTTTATGGTTTAAACTTGGACATGAATATGTGCTAAATTGTCACTTTCACACTACTATTGACCCCCCTAAATCTTTACTTGCAGTTTTTTGTATATAAATAGAGCCCCACACCTCTTCCCATAGACCCAAACTCACCACTAATCACCCATTCTCTCTCTTTCTCTCTCTTCTTCAATGGCTATGGCAGCTGCACTCTCTGTTTCATTCTCTCTTCTCTTCTTCTCAAGCTTCTGCTTCCATCTCAGTTTTGGTGACTATGGTGGCTGGCAATCTGCTCATGCCACTTTCTATGGCGGCGGCGACGCTTCTGGCACAATGGGTACATTTTTCTTTTCTGTTTTTGAGTAATCAGAAAAACTTGCAGTCATTATTTGAGAGTGTGTATTTTGGTAAATCTTGCCTTGTGACCTTAACTGCCAAACGACCACAAGTAGTTAAACCAGCCTAGGTCAGCTTAACCTCAGGCTGAAATCAAACTTGTAACCTTGTGGTTATCAAGTCAAACAGTCTCACTAACTTGGTTGAGACTGCTGGTCAATTTTCTTTTGAGTAGTTGGAAAAGTGGATGGAAATTTAGAGTTTTGTGCTAATTGTGGGGTTTGAATGTTGCAGGGGGAGCTTGTGGGTATGGTAACTTGTACAGCACAGGTTATGGCACCAACATTGCAGCTCTTAGCACTGCTCTGTTCAACAATGGCTTGGCCTGCGGCTCTTGCTACGAGCTTATGTGCAACGGCCCCTACTGCGTCCCCGGCAGCATCACCGTCACGGCCACCGACTTCTGCCCGCCAAACCCCGGCCTCTCCAACGACAATGGTGGCTGGTGCAACTCTCCCCGCCAACACTTCGACATGGCTCAGCCTGCCTACCTTCAAATTGCTATTTACCGGGCCGGAATTGTCCCCGTATCTTACCGAAGGTAAGACTTGATCTCAAGAATCTTAAATTTATGTCACTGAACTACAAATCCCTTTGACATTTTAAAATTTTTTTGTTTAAATACTAAATAAATGTGTGTCTTGCTAATGACTTGCGTGTTTGATCTTGGCAGGGTGCCTTGCAGGAAGAAGGGAGGAATAAGATTCACGATCAACGGACACACCTATTTTAACTTGGTGTTGGTAACTAACGTTGGGGGTTCTGGAGACGTCCATAGTGTTGCGATCAAGGGGTCAAAAACCGGATGGCAACAAATGTCACGGAATTGGGGCCAAAATTGGCAAAGCAACTCCGTTCTAGATGGCCAGAGCCTCTCATTTCAAGTCACCACCGGCGACGGGAGAACTGTCACAAGCTACAATGCCGCCCCGGCAAATTGGAGATTTGGTCAGACTTTTGAAGGGGCTCAATTTTAACTCCAAAAGTTTCACCCAATAGAAAAGAAAGAAGTTTAAAGTGTTTTTTACAACTTTACATTTCAAAGGGTGAGACGGCCGGGGGAGGCTCTATAGCCGTGGTGGCTGGTACCACCCGCTTAGGCCTATAGTCTATAGTAAATATAAGTGCTCTTTTCTTTCTTGAAAAACAAGAACTACTCCGTTTATATTAAGGATTAGTGTTATACTTATATAGTTTAGAAGGATATATTTTCATTTTTCACAGATGTACTACATATATATGTTTAGTTGCGAGCAGGCCATATATAGTTAAACTTAGGCCACATTGAGTATGTTATATATTTTGTATATTTAATCCCGATTTGGTGTGCAAGAAAAATTTGGGCAATTTAATAATACTATGATTTAATGTGAATTGTGTTGTTACTCTTTTATATTATATTATTCCTTTTTGGTTCTTTTTCTTTTTCTTTGTCTTTTATCCCTTCTTGGTTTATCCCCTTATATTGTAGTGCCTCTGTTTATGCCCACCAAGTTTGATACAAGTTAACAACCAATCTAAAGACACTATGTATAAAAAGTACATTTCATTAATAATCTTACAATTTTAATTTTAACTATTATTATTATTATTATTATTATTATTATTATTATTATTATTATTTGTGAAAAGCACATCAAAACGAACTAATATAAATTTAGAAAAACAAATAATAACGGCATATGCAAAGGGGTAACACTTGTGTGAGACCGTCTCACGGGTCTCAATTCGTGAGACGGGTCGGATATTTGATTAATGGGTCACATCCGTAGACAATTTAGTCATATGTTCACTTCTTTAGCAAATTAATTAAGGTGTAGTATATAGTTCTCTTTGATAGTTAATACTCTGTATTTGATAGCGCATTGCACACTTTTCAATAAGTCAACTGAAACCACATATCGAGACATACTCCCTTATCAATTTTATGATAGTTGTATTTTCGGGTTCTTGAAACACACTCTCTTATCAATTTTATGATAATTGTATTCTCGGGTTTTTGAGACACATGCACTTAGCTTCCTAGTGAATTTTATGATAATTGCATTGTCATATCGGAGTTCAAACTTAAACATTTTGTTAACTTGTTTATTTAAGCCATTTCATTTATACTCCATGATTCTGATATCAATACTTTAGATAGGAATCTAGTGCACTTTTATGCCATTCAAAATAAAGACAAAATTAGTGAATGATTATTTACTGATAAGGATTTCTTTAATTCAATTATGTTTGTTTTTAATGGCATAGTATGATTGGTTAATCGACGGTGCATAATTCACATGTACATAATGATATGGACATTATTGTAAGTATAATATTTGGTTAGGATACTATAGCCCATACACAATATTATTTGGTTAGGATGCTATAGCCTATACACAATATTAATGTATCAAACTTTTTTGTTTTTGGTTGACAAGAAAAACTCAATCATTACCTGTAAGCCATACAAAAGAGGTAAACTGCATATGTAGGGTGCATAATGATAAACATTATTATAACATTTTGGATGGGAAATTTTAAGAGGGAAATTACAAACATAACAAAGATGTATTTCAGTCACAGTAAATTTGTTTTTTTTTTTTTTGACATGTTATTATTATATTTAATTATTTTTTAAATATTTGATTACTATTTATACTCTTTTCTTGACATATATATTTTTATTATATTAACCGTAATTGAATTGACAAATTTAAATAATGAATATAAAAAGTATTATAATTGTTGGAAAAATAGCATAAAAATGACATTGGAAGTGGCTATTTTATGGAACAAATATATGTGAGGTCTACATCCGATTTCGGTCGGGTCAAAGTGGATTCAGGTTCTTCATAGTGAGACGAAGAGATTGATATATTGTATGTTCAAAATGGATAATGGGTGAATGAGAAATTGATTCTCAAAGTAAACCCATTTGAGTTGGAAAATAGAGGTGGAAAGGCTTGAAACAAGCACTTGTCCCACATTGGAAAAGCAAGGGGATTTGCACAACTATATAAGCAAGAGCCTTTTAAAGAAATGTTGAATTGTATAACATAGGAGTTTTTTTTTGTGCACATGGCGATTGTTTTGTATCCTTTTGATTCGAAAGGCACTATTCGAATATTTAAACTACTGCCCGAGTAGTAGACTCCTCGTCTCGTAACCTTATGGGTACCTTTCGAAAGGCACCATTCCAAGAGTTACCTTCGAACTACTCACGTTTCGAACCACTCTTTGAAGTACTGTTCTAGCCTCTGGGTGTTAATTTTGATGTTATGGAATTAATTACAAATTAATTCCAATTTTAAATTTCAGAAGACACCATTCTAGTAGTTACATTTTGAACTACTCAGGTTCCGAACTGTTCGAACGACTCTTCGGAGTACCGTTCTGGGTATTAATATAATTTTGATGTTATGCAATTTTAAATTTTAGAATTAATTTTCAAATAATGGTTGTGAGGTTACGGTCTGGGTTTTAAACCAGTGATTAATGCCATGTTAATTGCTATTAATTCCTCTTCTCCTACATAAGTCCCAACTTTCTCTCTTGAAACTTTGCTAAACTTCCTCCTCCTCTATTTGTGGGTCGATGTTGTGCGTTGGCCGCAGTATAGACGTGCATTATCTAGTTACTTGTTGTGTGTCGACGAGTTCCACTGTGCATTTGTTCATCGGTCATGAAGATGTCGGTATGGTGACTTGAGCAATTGGAGGAGTCGTCAGTTAGCAACGTAGAACACTAGGAAGTTTAGAGAGACCGAGTGCGTTCAAAAAGGATATTGGAGGATGTTTCACTATTTTATCGCGTGTTCACATTATCGTCCGGACCAAATTACCCTTCAGAACACTTTTCCTTATCAAACAATGCCTTAATCAACCTTATTAGATTATTAGGAAGATTTGATCACAGTTTAAATTTAATGACTTATATTATACCACAATTTTCACGTGGAGCATGACTTTTCTATACCCTCCAACTCAATTAAATTTGACATAAAATCCACATTTAGATTTTACTGTTATGGTTGCTCTGAAGTTGATAATTTAATACTAAAATTTGAAATATTTGTACTATTTTATCTAATTTTCAACCTAATCCTATAAAAAAAAAAAAAAAAAAAAGAGAAGAAGTTTTAATTTGAATTACTTCATACCTTACAAGATTTTTTTTTTAAAAGTTGAAAATGACATTAAAGTTTTACATACAAACCACATTGAAACTTTTTACTGTACATAACAAAATCCATACTTTTTTGTATCAGATATAACAATATATGCCATTTGGGTTGTACGTATTGTCTATATTTCTATTTATAATATTCGGTGCAATCAAGCATACTGCTGGTGTTCCCTGAAACAACAAATGAGATTGTTTAATTAATGAA
>CM008341.1:39448393-39463447 GCA_002525835.2 Ipomoea batatas | reverse complement strand
AACTATGAATCCTTGAGCCAATCCCCCTGCCACCCAACAAGGAAAACAGAATAATTGATCCTTTCGCTTTAATATTGACTTCAGCTTCTATTCCGAGACCAAAGAGCATATCAAAGATGAACGCAGACGACGATGACTTGTGGGGATCAGCAGCTGCCCCTGTCCCAAAAACTACTAAAGCAGCAGCAAGCTCAAGGGCTAGCTTTGATAATGATCCATGGGATTCCGTGGCCCCCGCTCCCAAGACAACTGCAAAAAAGGCTGCAACCGCCGATGATGATCTCTGGGGCTCCATTGCAGCCCCTGAACCAACAACCGCAGCAAGACCATCATCCATTGGGCGAGGGCGGAGTAAACCTGCTGCTCCCAGACTGGGCGCTCAAAGAATCAACCGGACATCCGGGACGTAAAAGCACAAAAAAGATCAAGGAGCAGAAATCAGGAAAAGAATCTGGACTGCTGTACATTTTCCTCCTCCCTCCCTCCCTCCCTCTTCTGGTGACTTCCAGTTCAAATGACCCAAAATGAACTGATGTCCCCTAGACAGAGGTTACTAATATGTTTTGCTGACCTCATAAGATATGTAATGCCTTAGTTTTCTCAGCCAAACTTCCATTCTTTTTTGCACTGGTTGCATATAACTCATTCTTTATATACCATCCAAATTCATTATGCCTCTCTGCTGCCGTTGTCTGCCTTTCTTAAAGTGAGTAAAAGGTATTGTAATGTGCTATGAAGTCTGTACTCATCCTTGTCTTGTTTAATATTCAATCAATATTTTTGAGTTCTTGGTTTCATTTGAGAGCATTTAGGTTAATTTATGGTTTCATTTGCTCTTTTGCGGGTAGAATTGTTTACAATTGTTTTAATATGTATTTTTATTTTTATTTTTTAAATTAGAAACTTTTTTCCACTTTGTTCTCAGGACTTTGAGATCATTTTTACATCTATTTTTTGACTATTAATGTTTCACATTGGTCTCATAGCTTTTAAATTCTTACCACACGTAATTTTTTTGACCTAATTTTTAATCATCTGTGAATTATTTTAAAGAGCAAAAATTGACATTTTTAATACTTTTTTATTTTTTAAACTTCTATAGGAGGTGATTGAAAATGATAATTTTATCTTTTAAGATAAATCACTTGCCTAAAATTTTGTCACCTACAATTGAAAATTAGTTAAGAATTAGAAGTCATGAGACTGTAAAAATTAATAGTGAAGAATCAAATGAGAAAATGGTTATATGGTCGCAAGTGAAAACTATTAGAAAACAGTTGTTATATTTGCAGTTGTGTTGAACTGATATTGAAAGGAAACTGCAGTTGCGTTGAACAAAGGCCGAGGCCGTTTTATCTGTCTGGAACTGCAGTTATGTTGAATTGATACTACAGTTGTGTTGAACTGATGAACGGCTTCTGTTCCGCACAACTATAGTATCAATTCAACACAACTGAAGTATCAATCATGACCATGGTCCACAATGCAATTTGCGATTAGAAAAACAATCTTGAAATGTTACTTGTGCTTCATAGAACAAAAATAATAGCAAGCCATTAACTGTACTCTCAAATTTTACTATCTCACAAAATTTTGATGTTGACATTTATCATAGAACTTATAGGATGAAGATAACTAATCATTAACTGTCACATCAAGGAGTAAAAGTGAAAGAGTAGAAATAAAGAGTCCATGTAGTTGGTGAGAGGATTATAGAACAACACAAATAAAAGCAGACCTCCCTACAAGACTTTTTTCGTTTTCCCAATTTTTCTTACATGTCAAGTGAGTGAGAGGATTAAATACAACTTCCAAGTCTTTTTCCAGCTTTTTTGTGGGATATAAATCTGTGAAAGGGGGCAAAAGAACACCCCCAAACCAAAAAAAAAAAAACCTTTATAGTATGGGACTACTCTACTTGGCAGCACAATGCAGCAACAAACAATGATGTATAATGCTAAAACTTGTGACTTTGAGGATCTATCCTCTTCTCTGCAACTCATCCAAATCTCTAAACTTCTTCAACCTGTAAACCAAAAGGCCATAATATCACAGACAGACAGACAGTCCAAAAAACAACATTGGAATATTTGGGACCCAAAATTTACCTGAGGGAGATTCATCAATTCAAAAACAGCTTTAGTTGGAGTGAGTTCATTGTCAATAATCCGGGCAACTGCTGTCAAAACCGGCATTTTGACCTTGTATTTTTGCGCTAGCGCAATCACAGCTCCTGCTGTTGTTATACCTTCAGCCACCTTAAAAAACACAAAGCATTTCGGGTGAAAGAAAGAAACCCCGGGACTGTTTCACACAAGAAACCTCGAGAGAATTTTCACTAACCTGGTTCATAGAACCGAGTATGTCTTCAAGCTTTTCTCCTGATCCAAGACGAACCCCAACAGTTCTGTTTCTTGAAAGATTCACAAAGCACGTGAGCATGATGTCCCCGGTCCCTGAAAGCCCCGTTAATGTAGTTGACTTTGCACCCATCTTTAGTGAAACAAAAACAGCATGACTTGGTAAGTAAACTAAAATAACAGAGAAGATGATCACTTTTTCATAATCATTGTTCCCGGTTTTGATGTCACCATGATAATGTTAACTCGTGAACTAAAGTTTTCCTTAAAAACAGTGAACAATCATAGAAAGAGTCAACCATGGTTTAGAAGATAATCCAACCAACCTTCGTTGCCAACCATCGAATTTCGGAGCACCCTTGTGCTACAAGAGCAGCCATGGAGTTGTTCCCGAGATTCAATCCTTCCACAATACCAGCTGCTATTGCTAGTACATTCTTCAGCGCACCTGCAATCTCAATCCCTGTAACATCACTGAAGCTTCGGTGTTACAAGGAAGCACTCAAGTGCATACATATTTTAACAGCTGGAACCTCGAATCTCTAGTTCTCTTGCAAGGTGACATTTATTTTAGCTGTCACAACGAAATTATGGTGCAAAAGATCTCCTAATTGCTGCTAGGTCAAAAAAAAAGAAGATCAGTATAGGATAAGGATTAGAAGAACAACCTTGATGTATTGATTCTCAGGTTTCTAGAGGCCAGAAGTTGCTGAACTGCATTTGCAACTTTTTTGTCTTTAGACGCTACCACCATTGCTGCATAGTTATCGGGAATGATTTTGATTACTAACAAACTTAATCCAGTGCATGAAGTATAAGCTATGGAGATTAAATAAATAACCTGTTGGTAACGTGTTCATCAACTCGAGTGCGAAAGAAGGTCCAGATAGAACGACATAGGGCTGCCGAGGACTTCTTAGAGCTCGGGGGATTATCTGAGACATTGTTCTTAATGTATTGAGCTCTAAACCCTTGCTGAGAGATATAAATGGCAAGCTCGGATCAACATGCATTGCAATATCTTCAAGGAATACCGAGCTGAACTGAAAAAAAAAAGAAGAAGAAGATATAATCTGCAAATAAGTGGCATTCTTTGGTCGTGCGGTCAAACTAGTCAGCATAAACAAGCCAAAGAAGAAGAAACCGAAATGTTAACATCAATTTAAACTCTCATAACCAAGCCAGTAAAAGCCGAAAAAAACCTAGTTTAAATTTCTCTTTTTGCACAAACCCATGCCTTTGAACTCTATGGTTACAAGGTTATCCAACATAATTTCATAAAATCTAGGGAAATGAAGTACCAAAGAAAATATGATCCGAATTACCTGAACAGGTACAGCATGAAAACAAAAATCTGCACCCAACAGAGCAGCCTTGGCATCAGTTGTTGCAATTATGTTTTCTGGTAGCTTGTGCTCTGGGAAATACTTACTGGACCAAAAGAAAATCGAACAAAAAACGACCATAAAGATGAAGCTATGGAATATGAAAGTGGAATGTGGAAAAAGGACGACACACAAACCACAAACTCACCTATTGCAGTGATTCTCATTAATGGATTCACAAACTCGATGATCTCGTACAAGCATATTAACTTCCAATTCAGCCTTTCTATTTGCAACATGGGCAGCCATAGCTGTTCCAAAAGATCCACCTCCAAGAACAACCACCTAAAGTTCTAAGCAATACAAAATTAAACATTTACCCAAAGTGAAGCAACAATAGCACTAATTAAACATTTTATTGGAGGCAACCCCAGCCAAATTGCCCAAGCTGTTGTCTTGGTAACCACAAAGTTACAAGTTCGATAGCAAGAAAGAGCCGCCTATTGACCTTTTTAGTTTGAGCCAGTCAGCTATGACAGCCTAAGTTGTATACCTCATTGTGGCTCTTTGTTGGCTAGAGTCATAAGTTGGGACTTACAGAATGCAAACCCTCAAGATAATTGGGACAATCCTAGCCGAGCTGATCAGACTTTTGACTTGATAACCATAAGGTTACAAGTTCAACTCCTAATAGCTTTCTTGGTTTGAGCTGGTCAGCTATGGACAACCTAGTTTGTTTTACCTCCTTGTGTGGTCAGCTATGGCCTTTGTAGGGGTCACAAAGCGGGTTTACCCGTGCACACCTGTGGTTTCCCTCTTAGTTCAAAAAAAAAAGAAAAAACATAGGCATTTTACACCTTCTGCATACTATGCTAAAGTGAGATGCCCTACCTGAGTTCTAGCATTACCATTCTCAGAACTTCATATACAGTCATACAGATATGGAGATACCAATGGATTATTTAACTGAAATTCTAATTATAATTTCATATAAAGAGCAGCAGAAACCCATTCAAGTAAAAATAAAACATAAAAATGCGAGCTTTAAAACCAATCCTACCTTAAAATTCCCAAATTACTACTTGCTAGCATTAACATTAACACAGAAAGTGTATATACCTTGTTAGTGCGTTCAAGAACGTCAGTCTTGGCCTTGGACCGCCATGAGCGAGACCATCGAACCAGCTTCTCCCAGGCAAACTTGACCACCTTGCGCCGATCTTTACTCGACCCATCAACCGAAATCTCGTCCTGGTTCGACAGCGGCGGCGGTGGCGGCGGCGGCGAAGGGTCTACTGCTCCGCCGGTGGTGGAAGAGCGGAGAATAGGGAGGTGAAAGGGCTTGTTGTGGGATTGTGGGTGTGAAGAGTGGGAATGAGAGTTGAAGAGTGAGTGAGGTGAAGAAAATGGAGTCTCCAAAAGGGACGCCATTGTTGTGCCTCCGAGCTTCCTTGACTCTCAGCGCTTATTTTGGTTCTCTAATGTGGCTATCCAATCTGTGCCTTACACGTGTCACGGGAGTGTGCATCTTATACTCTCTTTGAACTTTGAAGTGGATATATATGAAAGAATAATGTTTATAGACTTTATATAAGTGATGAAAATTTAGAATCACTTTAGTAATTTAGGACTTATTTTCTTTATAGATTTTGAAGTATATTCATGGGCTCTAGATATAGTCTAATCGAGAAGTCTAAGTTATATAAATTTTCTTTTCTTTTTGTATATTTTACTCGTTCAATCTGATTTTTCATCTAATATACCATGTAGCATTTATTTTAAAAAAAATAGTATTATTGAATATGGAATGATCACAAAGAACCGTGAATTATATTATGACGAATTATATTCATTCACTTTGTTATTAAACTATAATATTTATTTTTTTATCATTAAAAGAATAGAAATTTTTTTTTGTATTTACAACATAATATCGTGGTGACAGTTGAAAATCCATGTTAAGCATATATAAACATAAATGTGCAGTTTAACTATTAGTTTAGATTTTCAGTTGAGATGAAGCACATGTTTCAATTTGACATTAGAGATTAAAAAAAGACTATGATTTACGTGTTGCTTTGAGTCCATCAAAAAGAGTTCCAACTATCCAAAATGATTGAAAGTTAATTAGTTGATTATTGAACGATTGAGTGATTAACCATTACACTTGTTATGTATATATATAAATAGATCATGCATTGTGATATATTTGAACATCCAATAAGCATACACACAATAATCATAAAAGAAAAACAAAAAACAAATCGATTAAAAAAAATGAAGAAGTGCATGCATTAACGCAACTGAGATATTAAGTGCTTCACATCAGATTGATTGAGAGGCTTTGGCATGAACATAAGAGCTCCTTCTTCCAAGCATCTGTTCATTCATCAAATTAATTAATTATTAATTACTTTTAACTGAATTTAAGGTAGTTTAACAGTTGACCAACTAATCCAACAATATTAATATTATTGTTCTTACTGGTTGATAATACTTGGAACATTCTCTGATGACATTACCACAACTGGGACATCCTTAAGCATGGCTGATTCCTGCGCCCAATATATATCCAACCTCAACATATTACAATATAATATTTAAAAAAAAAAAGAAAAAAAGAGACATACTCATCACCAACAATTAAGATTATCTCATGAACCCACCCAAAAAAAAAAAGATTATCTCATGAAATATCAAACTACAGTCTTTTACGTTATTGTCATATTTGGATAGTTTTTGGAGTCAAGGATGAAAGGAACAATTGCAACCACCTTATAAATATGACTATATATAACTATAAAGTATTATATGTCTCAAGTGAAACAGTTTTACATAATAATACTTACTCTAGCATATATAATTTCAGTGATATTCAAATTAATTAAAATTAAAGATTCTGACCTTGAGTTTCTTAAGAAGCTCATAGCCATTCATTTCAGGCATGGAGTAATCTGTTATTATCAAATTCACCTTTGGGACCTGCAGAAAGATAATATTATTATTCAAAATATAAATATTCAAAGTAATTAAGGTTTGTGAATATATGGAATGAAATTTAGCACTAACTAACGTTGGTGTTTGGAGAGTTCTGTTGGTCATCTCCTGCTAATAACCCCAGGTACTCCAAGGCTCTCAATCCATTTTCTGCCGTTGTTACTGAACCCAAATTTCATGAATTGTTGAAAATTAGTTGTGATATCAATACAAAGCCTGATTTATGAAATCATGGACGGATCCCAGAAATTTCTTCTAGCCGGACGAAGTATTAAAACAAAATAGATAGTTAACCCATTGTTTATAATATCTGTTTTAATATATTTATATCTAAAACATATACTATATATACATATATATACATATAAGGCTATATATGGGGTGGAAGTGGGGTGAGTGGGGGCAGCAACCCCCACAATGGCTCCGTCACTGTATGCAATGCTTGATAGAGGTATGGTAGATAGAGACATTACCACAAATCATTAAAGTTACAATATCAAGAACCGAAAACACAACATATTAGAATGACACAGTACAACAAATGACTATATATATTTCCAAAAATCGAAAATATAATTCAATGACCAAATTAAAACAACTGAGCTAGCTTATATTAGTCATAATGCACAAACCTTTGCAAGAAGAGGACTTGAGCAATTTCTCAAGGATGATAAGGTTAACTGGATCGTCATCAACAGCCAACACATGGATGACTTCATCTTCCCCATTATTTTCCCCCATTGCCATTGATGAAGGGCAAGCCATTCTTTTCTTTTACCTTAATTTCAACAAAAACTCTAATAGAGAGGAAATTAAAGAAGATCCGAGTGGATTAATTAAAGAGGAGGATTATATAAATTAAACTTTGTTATACGTCGTCATCATGGAAATCTGTTTTGAGTTTGCAGACAAATTAACAACCTAATGTACTTGCAATTGTATGTCTTAATCTCTTGAAAAACATCATATAATGGACAGTCTGTTATTAATGATGCTTTTTAATTAATGTCGTTCTCTTCCTTGAGTGGGAACGTAAAGCTAATGACGATAAGGGGAAAAGGATAATCCATCTTCTTCTCCAAGGATAATCCATCTTTTTAACACATGTGATGAAGAGAACCATACTTCAAATCATAATTGCCAATAATAGGAAATTTATATAGCTGGCGGTATTTTTTTTTTTTAGATATGACGACTATCAAGAATTTAAATAATATTTTAGTGTTTTTTTTTTTTGAAAACAAATAATATTTTAGTGTTATTGGGTAAAAATATCATTTTAAGTTCGTTGGAATTTGTTGCTTGTTGATTAAAAATGGTGGTTATATAGACTATTTGTTGAAAAGCACAAACTTGTGTGCGATAATCTCATAAATCTTTGTCTATAAGACGAGTCGGTCAAGATTAAAATGTAATATTTATACTGGAAGATGTAACACTAATCAGGAATAAAGTGTTTGTTATTAGTGAAAGTGCAATACTTTTGAAGAAAAATGTAATATTTTCGATTTAAAAGTATTACATTTTTTTAAAAGAATTACACTTTCCTTTGTAAGTAACCAAGATTTTATTCCTGATTAATATTATATTTTTCAATATAAGGCTATCATGAGTTTATTACCGAAATGGCCATCGACTATTATGAAATTATCAATTTGGGCATTGCCAATTTTTCTTGACCAATTAAGTCATCGACTTTAGAAAATTTAACCAATTTAGTCCTCCATTTATTTTGGTGTTAAATATCCGTTAAATTGAGACCAAATTAATAATTTTGCTTCGGTAACTCTAATCCAACAATATTAGTATTATTGTTCTTACTGGTTGATAATACTTGGAACATTATCTGATGACATTACCACAACTGGGACATCCTTAAGCATTGCTGATTCCTGCGCTCAATGTATATATATCCAACCTCAACATATTACAATATAATATAATGAAAAAAAGGGTAAGAAAATAATAGGTTATCTCTAATGTATGAGATGTTATGAAATATTACTACGAAAATAATATTTCTGGGATTATATAATAATGATAAGAACAACAGGGATAATTTGGAAAGGGTTAACACGATTCGAGCGAAGCACTCTTTCCTTAAAAATTTATTTGTTACCTCCCAAAAAGTGCTAGGCCGGAGCGTTACGTTGTAGCCTAGGTTTCCCAAGACAAAACGTGTTACGATTCACAGTTTGAGCACCCAAACTAATGAACCCAACAAACTAGAGCAACGATATGAACACAGTTTAGAGAAAGGAGAGAAAACAATTCGTTGTTTTTGTTGTGTGTAAATCTGCTGCTTCCACCAACGAATTATATAGGAGTTGAAGATTAAATAGCAATTACTCATGGCATTAATATGATAAATGAATCAGACTTTTAACTCTTGTAACAACTGACCATTACTTGAGATTTAATTCAAAATTTAAAAATTGAAATTAATCTGAAATTAATTCCGTAACAGATGAATTAAGTCTCTGAACGGTCACAAACGAGAACACGAGGACTACGATACGGATCACTACCACGAGTACTTAAGACCGAGTCCTCTTGGTCTTTAGTACTCTGGTTCACTCAAGTCCTCTACCCGAGTCCTCTTGGACACCTAAGTCCTCTACTCGAGTAAGTCCTCTACCCGATTCAGTAGCTACGTGTTGGAAAAATGTTACGAAAATTCGGCATAACTAAGTCCGCACGGCTAGCCTGCAAAACACACACACAGTTTGAGCACTCAAACTAGTGAGAAGCGAAACGCGTAGCTACTACTTGAAGGTATGCATTAGGTAAATTTTGTTTTTATGTAATAGCCTGCAAAACACACACACACACACACACATATATATGGGTTTAGAATACTTCATTAATTGAAAAATTCATACCCTTATTAAATAAGTGTACCAAACATGCAAAATACTTTCACCAAAACCCATTACATTTACCAAGTATTTAATAACCTGTTTGATTTTAAATTTCTAGTATTTAATATATATATGGCTCGCGAGCGACTCCTCGAGCCACGAGTCTAATATTAGAGCTCGAGTTCGGGTCGAGCTTTGACCGAACGGTTCGCAAGCTACTCGGCTCATTTACCCCCCTAGAATTAACCATGAAGCTAATGATAATTATTTGGCAAATAAAATTTCATTAAAAATGCATATTACAGTAAAAACGAATTAACTAAGGTCCTGTTTGGTAAATGATTGTTGGCTGATTGGGTTGGTTGTTTGGGTTAGAAGGTATGATTAGTTGATAACATTGGCTGATTGTAGAAAGTTGTTTGATAAATTAGTTGTTAGCTGATTGCTGTTTGGTATAATTTGTTTTCTCAAAAAGCTAATTGAAAAGACTGCTTTGAGTAGCCTTTTAAATTTTAGTTTTTTGGAGTTACAAAAAGCTTATTAACCAAACAACTAATAGTGTGGTTAAATAAGCCAAAATTGGCTGATAGGCTGACTATTTACCAAACAGGGTCTAAACCTTTGAAATAACTTTTTTTTTTGAAAACAAACCTTTGAAATAACTAAAACATAGCTTCGTAGTTATGAAACAGTCTGCGATTCAAGTTTTCTATAGCATAGTTAGAAAAGTTGTTTCTATGTCTGACTGTAAGGAATGGTTTACCATTTCATTGATCGTTGATGTAAACGTTTTATGTTATGAATTAATGGAATATCTACGTTTATCTTTAAAAAAAAAATAACTAAAACATAAGTTTATTCATTGTCATTCTTTAATTCTTCTCAATAAAAACAAAATAAAAATGTGTGGTTAGCATATTCGAGCTCTTCAATCAAATGATTGGTTCTTAGGGATCACCATAATAAGTTAGTTTTATGAAAAAATTTCAGAGGTCCATGGGAGGTCCATTTTATCGTATGTGGATCCATATATATATATGTAATAACGAAAAGATGCTTGCACGACTGTTCAATGTTATAATGTCTTCATCTATAAATTTCATAATAATCGAAAAATAATGCTTGATACTTGCTATCCTTGATACAGATTAAATTAAAATTTATTTTTTGTAATCATATCTTGATATAACGATACTAAAGCTTCTGATCTTCATTATCACGTCACATTGATGATCTTCTATCTTCAGGATTGCATTAACTGAGATTTCAGTTGGTCCACATCAGCTTGCTTGAGAGGTTTCAGGATGTACATCTTAGCTCCTGCCTCCATGCATCTGTCAATCAATTTTTATTGATTTATCAAATAATTAAACCAATAATTAATTACTGTTAGCAGAATTTAATGTTGTCTGATTAACCCCAATTAAGGAACTGGTAATAAATTGTACTTACTGGTTGATCTGACTTGGAGTGTTTTCGGATGACATTACCACAACTGGAACATCCTTAAACATGGTTGAGCCCTGTAATTAATGTTGAGATTGACAAAGATCAAGAAACAATAATAATGACAGAAAGTAAATAAAAAAAAAAAAAGAAAAAAAGAGACAAGATTTAAATGGTTCGGTAATGTGTCTACGAGCGAAACTATTCTATGATAAAACATGCAGGGTTACAAACGCCATATTCAAATACAACTCTACATATATGAGACATACTTACCAACAATTAAGATTATATCATGAAATATCAAACTACAGTTTTTTACGTCAGTGTCATATTTGGATAGTTTTTGGAGTCAAGGATGAAAGGACCAATTGCTACCACTTTATAAATATAACTATATATAACTATAAAGTATTATAGTGGAGCAGTCTTACATAATAATACTTACTCTAACATATATAATTTCAGTGATATTCAAATTAATTAAAATTAAGGATTCTGACCTTGACTTTCTTAAGAAACTCATAGCCATTCATTTCAGGCATGGAGTAATCTGTTATTATCAAATTCACCTTTGGGACCTGCAGAAAGATAATATTATTATTCAAAATATAAATTTTCGAAGTAATTAAGGTTTGTGCATATATATATGGAATGAAATTTAGTACTAACGTTGGTGTTTGGAGAGTTGTTTTGGTCATCTCCTGATAATAACCCCAGGTACTCCAAGGCTCTTAATCCGTTCTCTGCAGTTGTTACTGAACCCAAATTTCATGATAAAAAACCAATAAGTAATATCATGTTTTTCGTAATGTTGTACTTTACGCTTTACAAATTGTACTCTTTCTATATGTACTTCTGTTAAAGTACAAGGTACAATTTTACATAAAACACGGCATTTTAACCCATGGCAGTAGAAAATATCATGTCAAGTGTGATTTAATTTGTCTCTCAATTAAGAATATAAGCATTCTATATTTAGTATGCAGCTCACCCCTCGAAATTTTTTGAAAGTAACTATAGAATTTAGGAGGGAAAAAAAACATTTTCTTTACGATATTGAAAACTAAGCATTTTAATGAATTGAATGGCATTAAAAGTGTAAATGAGTGAGTAGAACATAATTCTCATACCAAAATGTCATGAGTTTGATTTTTAAGAATACTTAATTTATCAGGTGCACACACTAAGATAGTGACGACAGATTTTATTTGTTAGCCATAAAAATGAATTGAATGAAATACCTTTGCAAGAAGCGGACTTGAACAGTTTCTCAACAATGGTACGGTCAACCGCACTGTCATCAACCGCCAGCACATGCATGACTGCAGACATTTTTCTTTCCTTAATCTCAACGACAACAGGAGTTTTATGTTGTTTGCAGTTTTGCACATAAACCCTAAACCAAAGATTCAGTTGTAAAGACGAGAATTCAGAGCAGAAAATGGGTGATATTTAAAGAGAAGAATTCTGCTACCGAACGCGACGATTTAAGAAGATCTACTGAATCGTCACAAATATTTCGTAATCTTTTCAAATCGTTTGTTTTAACAGATTCATAATTAA
This sequence comes from Ipomoea batatas, assembly GCA_002525835.2. Lineage (NCBI taxonomy): Eukaryota > Viridiplantae > Streptophyta > Magnoliopsida > Solanales > Convolvulaceae > Ipomoea > Ipomoea batatas. Next base: position 39,450,892 of record CM008341.1, on the reverse strand, counting down.
TTTGCGACGGATGCCCCAATGTGTATCTTCGTTTCTGATCCTCCACTTCATTCACTGCCTTCTTCTTCATTTCTCCTTTACTATTTTTGCAATCTTATTTAATTATTTTAAATTTTTTATGCATAAAATCTGGTGTTGTTTTAATGGTTTAAATGCATCAATCTAATAGTACAACCTGGGTACTAGGTTGTTTAGATTTTTATCATAAATCTCTTCAATATTTGAATATCGTATATGATACGATACGATTTAAGATACGGTCTGAAATAAGAGTAGTGTGAGATTATAATATAGTGTTTAATTATTACTTGTTTAGAATTATACGTATCGGCGGTAAGGTTAAAATCTATTTAGTTTGGGTAGGTGGTAGGTGTACCGGTGCTGATTCGAATATATTTTTTGTAAGATATGTTCATTGTATATTAAACCGATTATATTATCTTCCCAAGTTTTATTTTGAATTTTTTTAAAAAAGAAAACTATTTAAATCAAATAATTTTACCAAATATTTTGTATTTACTGAAGAATATGGCATGTAACAAATGACGCGTGACTACTTTTTATATTTGCTATAAATTAACTTATTTTACCTTAACGTCTTAAACTAACCGTCTCAACAAGCTAAGAGAAGTCTAACTCTCATAGTTATTTAATCAAAGTAAAAATTAATTTATAACTTTTGTGTGGTGTGCGGGTTACTGTATGTCTGTATTGCACAAGAGGGTTATTTACCTAATGAATATTCTCGAATAATGGTTGACTGTTTTCTTATTCACTCAAAAAAAAAGAGTTAATTTTCCGAATATATTTAGATGAGTTAAATTTTCAAAAGATATTTAGATGAGTTATGTTAAATGAAATTTGTCTCGTCAAGTGCAGAAAAATTATTATATTATTGAGAAAATATCAATTTTAGTCCCACAACTATTAGCAAAATGACAATTTTGGTTCACATGTTTAATTTCTACTTATTTAATTTTGGTCCCACGACTATTGTTTTAGTACCTATTTTCATCAACGACTATTGTTTTAGTGCCAAAATTCATCGCGTCGGTCACTTATCCGTTTAAAACGTGCAAAAATCTAAAATTGTTAAGGAAATTTTTGTAATTTTCAACTTAATATCCAATTTGAGCATGAATAGATAGATTTAAGTCCTAAGATCGATAAAAATTTGCAGTTTTCCTCCTCATTTTACCTTAATTTGAGAAGGAGAACTATGAATTGTGATCGATCTTAGGACTTAAATCTCCTTATTCATGCTCAAATTGAGATTTTGAGTTGAAAAGGACGAAAATACCTTTAACAGCGCAATGAATTTTGACACTAAAACAGTAGTCGTGGGACCAAAATGGGTACTAAAACAATAGTCATGGACCAAAATTGATAGAAATTAAACATGTGGATCAAAATTGTCATTTTGCTAATAGTCGTGTGACCAAAATTGGTATTTGCTCTTATATTATTTGTTACGTAGAAATATTAATGAAAAATTAAAAAGAAAAAAAAAACATAAAACGGAGTATTTGTATTTCTGTTTAACGTCCAAATTCGTCAAAAACGACAAACATAAACGAACATAACGGCACTCTGCCACCTTGGTGCCTTTGTCTCCGCCACTTACTTTACCGCCACTAACGTTACGTTTGGTTTGTGAAATTTGTCAAAATAATAATAATAATAATAATAATAATAATAATAATAATAATAATAATAATAATAATAATAATAATTTTTACAAAATTATTTTATTTTATTTTAGGGTTTGTCTTGTTTCAAATATTATGGAATTGAATGGTCTCTTTGTAAATAAAATGGGAACTCCCAAATATTTTTTTTTTAAAATCAAAATTGCAATCATATTAGCCAAGTAAACTGGACAAAAAAGAAGGTGGAGAATCTCTCCAAACGGAAATGGCACCCTCGACCTTAGCTAAAGAGTGGGTAGCCCGATTGGCGTCTCTACTAATGAATCTAGCATAACATTCATCAGGAATCGAACTATCAAAAGTAAACAAGACTGAATAACATGACCAATATACGAGTGAACACTCTCATTGGGGTGAAGACTTGAATAGAGAGCCTGGCAATATGAGTAGACGATGACATTTGAGTACATACCCTTGCTCCTTTATCCAAGACAACGCTTCACGAAACGCCATAGCCTCAACTAGAATAGGGTCGTAAACTCCCAAATATTTAATTTAGTTAAAATTTATATTTTGTACTTCTATATAATTTAAATAAATAATTGTATATATTTTTAGTAATATTAATAAGAATTATGTTATTCCAAATTTTGTAAAATATTTTTTGCTTAAAATAAAATTTTATTTTCATTATTTTTTTTATATTTTGATGGGGTTATGGGATATAAACCTAATTTTTTGGTTGGGGCCAAGCCCAAGGATTAAGGTAGTGCGAGGCATGGCAGGCCCAACAGAGGAGCGGTGCAAGCCAAGAAGCAAACCCGTGCAAAGAAGGTCCGAAGGAGAAGTG
>CM008341.1:39435349-39447139 GCA_002525835.2 Ipomoea batatas | reverse complement strand
AGGTGGCGGCTGGTTGTGCCGCCACCCAGGGCGCCAACCGCCCGGGCTCGAGGCGCCCCTGGCGGATCGATTGCGCTGTCCCGTGCCGCCACCCAGGGCACCCGGGCATGTGTGCGAGTGTAAGCGCCATACCCCTTGGGTAGGTTGTGGGTCATGTCCGTTCTGTTGTGTTCCTCGGGGAGTTGACGGAGGTTCTTAGGTACGTGGGTGGTGGAGGCTATTGCGACATGGAGACGTGGAACACGTGTTTGGTGGGGAGTTGACGTCGTTTCATGCTGTACACGGGGAGGGTGTAGGAGGTTGCATCAATAGTATATAAAGGTGGGGAGGGGGTGAGGGGTCTGGTCCATATAGGACCTCCCTCAAAACACAATCCACTTCATAGCTTAGTGGTCAGTTCCTCTTCCCCTTGTTGGTGTGCCAGGGTTCAAGTCCTAGTGGTAACTTAGTAGGGTTATTCTTTCATATTCATTTATCAGTCCCTCATTTCTTTATTTATATATTGTATTTGTTCACTAGTTTCCCTATTGTTTATTTATTTATTTATTATTTGGGCTGCCATTTTTTGGGCCGATACTTTTGGACTTTGTATGTATTCTATTGGGCCTCACGCCCCAATTAATAATTTTATTGTTCTCTATTCCGCTCAATATTGTTATACCTAGTTTATGGTAGACTTTCCCGTTAAAACCATCATATTTAAAATCAATTTATATAATATTGGAAGATAATAATTATGGGAAGGAAATAATTGTAATTATATTGGTACATAAATATTTTTTAACTGATGTGAAAGTGAGTTTGATATGTTAATAAGACATAATTTAAAAGTGAAAGAGTATTGCATTAATACATATTATATAACCTTGAGGACAAGGTGTTTTTTGAAGGGGTGGACAGTGACGTGATACGCATAAAAGAAAAAGAATAATTGGTGGTGTAATTAGTGGAGAATCTAAAAGGAACGAATCATATGTAATTAGAAGATAATTGAGTAAATATTAGTATAAGGAAGAAGTTATGTATATCATTACCTTGTATAGTTAGTATAATTTTAGTTGGTTAATTATTATATGTATTAGTAGTTTAGTATAAATAGGTCCATTATATTGTATATGAAGATTGGAAAACTACTCAGAGAAATATATTATTATTCTAGTTTTTTAGTTATTCTTCTTGAAACTCCACTTGAAGTGTGAAATTTGAATTTACTGTGAATCGAACACAGTTAGGAGCTAGTAGCATACTCGAAAGGTTTCTTCCATTGCATACTGAATTTTAGTACGTAACAGGTCCGCAGTGCTTCTCTACTCAGCATACTAATGGGTTCTGTGTGAGATAGGCAGTGCATTTCTTTTATTGTTGCTGTGCACCGTGGGGTAGCATAAAGTGCGCTACAGTGGTGTTTCTCGTGCAAATGTATAGCGTAGAAGTCATTGGTGTATATGCCTACAATCAAGGAAATTAACGTGAAAGTAGTTACCATGCTAATTGAAATTGTCAAAAATTTACCTTTATGCCCATGATGCATTTAGTTAATAAAAACAAGCATTTAATTATTCAAAAAATCGTAGCGATCAATCCAAATGGACATTTTAGATTAGTCCACACGTTTTCACCTAAGGATGAGTCCTCATGAGATCTGGGACGTATGTGTGTATATCAAATATCATTGGCCAAATCTAGTAATTTTATTATATATAAAGATATAAAGATATTATATTTGCATTGAAAATTGATCATGTAATAATAAGCTAAGGTCCCTAATATATTATATTTGCCTTGGAAATTGATCATGTAATAATAATGGTTACGAGTCAAAAAGTTTGAACAACCAATTAAGTCAAAAGATTATTTCACAAGTAATGGATTAAAAATATTTTCACTTTTCTTTTCACACTTATGCATGCAAGACCTCAAAATTACGTTATTTTAATTGGGTGGAAAAAATTATTTTTCTTTTATTCAACAAATGCTTTTGCTGTAATGTATAGATAGATTGGACATATAAATAAACTATGAGAGTTTTTTTGCACTTTTAGTCTCATGGCTATAGTGACACTATCAGGATTGATCCACGTCTTTCAAGCCTTGTAATTTTGGTCCATGACTATTGTTTTTGTTGCAAAAATGGTCATTCCAACAAATTTTCTATCAATTTATTGTCGGAAAAAAATTCCGCTTTCAAGTAGGGTTACAATGGACATTTATATTGTTGGCCGTTGTTGACGTGTTATTCTGCTGAACAAAGTGCGAAAAACTCTATAAAAATAAAACAATTGTGAGAAGAACCCTAATATGCTATCATCTCATCAAAACAATTGCGAACAAGAAGAAAACATCGATTGTCATGTCAGCTATATGAATAATCTATGCTAATTTATCCCATTCTAGTTCTTTACTGACTAGAATATATCACAAGACATGATTTACATAGTACACACCCTCGATAGCTACAAACTTGTTTTTCCCTTCATTTTAATAGATTGTTTAGGAAACATTTTGGTTTGACGAATTGGACGTACATGAAAAGGCTTAAAGGAATCCTGAAATAAATAAATTCTTGCATTATATTAACTTATATGATGATGATCATTTTCTCCTGGTCCACCTCAACTTCAACTCCAACTCCAACTCTACCTCCAAACCCTTAATTATTGCATGAATAATTTCTGTCATCAATACTATTTTTCTGTAGATTTTTGGCCATGAATATAATATTTATTATCATTTCAAGTTGTCAAATTTTAATATATGTATTATTATTCGTAGACTTAATTGAATAAATTGGCACGTAAAGATCAACGAATCTAATCCACATACACTGGAAAACATAAGTTATCATCTACCAATTCCATTAAGGCCCCGCCAGCAAAAGAGAATTTTTTTTTCCTGCCAGAATAACAGGTCAACAATAGTCAACAATGCAAATGTCCATTTTAACCCTGAGTGAAAGCGAATTTTTTTTCCTGACAAGAAATTGACGGAAAATCAGCTGAAAGGATCATTTTTACAACAAAAACAACAATCGTCGACCAAAATTGTAAATTTTGAAAGTCGTGCAGTGGATCAGAAGAATGCATGAGAGAGAGAGAGAATGAATGAATGAATGAAATTAAAGAAAATCAGAGTTTATTAATTAAAGAGAAGGATTATATTAAGGGTGTGTTTGGTTTGTACATCAGAATTGGAATGGGAATGAGAATAAAATACTTGGTAGTGGTATCAAGGTAATTGATTAAAAAACAAAATTTTTGAAATAACTAAAACATAAGTTTACTCGTTGTCATTCTTCAGTTCTTCTCAATAAACAAAAATAAAAATGTGTGGTTAATTAACATATTCGAGCTTTCCATAAAAAATAGGTTCTATGAAAATTTTCAAATTAAAAGTCAATTGGAGGTCCATTTTATCGTAGATGCATATATATGTAATAACTAAAAAAATGCTTGCACAATTATTCAATTTTATAATTTGTCTTCATTTATTAATTTCATAGTAATAGAAAAATAATGCATGTCTGTTCCAACAAAGTTTGTAACTTGCTATCCTGGATACATACTAAATTATTATTATTATTTTTTTGAAACCAATCTTGATATACTAAAGTTTCTGATGATCTTCATTATCACACTGATAATCTTCTATCTTCAGGCTTGCATTAACTGAGATTTCAGTTGGTTCACATCAGCTTGCTTGAGAGGCTTCAGGATGAACACACTAGCTCCTGCCTCCATGCATCTGTCAATCAATTTTTATTGATTTATCAAATAATTAAACAATAATTAATTACTGTTAGCAGAATTTAAGGTTGTCTGATTTACCCCAATTAAGGAACTGGTAATAAATTGTACTTACTGGTTGATCTGACTTGGAGTGTCTTCGGATGACATTACCACAACTGGAACATCCTTAAACATGGCTGAGCCCTGTAAAATCCAACATCCAACATATTAATTAATGTTAGAGATTGACAGAAAGTAAAAGAAAAAAAAAAATTTACGTGGTTCAGTAATGTGTCTACATTCACCAGAGCGAAACTATTCTATTATTAATTGTAATAGTAATGATAAAATATCTAGGGTTACAAACGTCATATTTAAATACAATCCTAAACATATACATGTATAAAAATAAATTCATATATGAGACATACTCACCAACAATTAAGATTATATCATGAAATTAAATACCAAACTAGTTTTTCACATTAGTGTCATATTTGGATAGCCTTATAAATGTGACTATATATAGCTATAAAGTATTATACGTCTCACGGAAAACAGTCTTACACGATACGACTTATCTAGCAATATAATTTCAGTGATATTCAAATTAATTAAAATTAAACATTCTGACCTTGACTTTCTTAAGAAACTCATAGCCATTCATTTCAAGCATGGAGTAATTTGTTATTATCAAATTCAGCTTTGGGACCTGCAGAAAGATAATATTATACAAAAATATAAATATTCGAAGTAATTAAGGTTTGTGCATATATGGAATGAAATTTAGTACTAACGTTGGTGTTTGGAGAGTTGTTTTGGTCATCTCCTGCTAATAACCCCAGAAACTCCAAGGCTCTCAATCCATTCTCTGCAGTTGTTACTGAACCCAAATTTCATGATAAAAAAACAATAAGTCATATCGTATTTTTCGTAAAGTTGTACTTTACGCTTTACAAATTGTACTCTCTCTACATGTACTTCTGTTAAAGCATAAGGTACAATTTTACATAGAACTCGGTATTTTAATCCATGGCACTAGAAAGCATCATGTCAAGTGTGATTTAATTTGTTTCTCAATCAAGAATATAAGCATTCTATATTTAGTATGCTGCTCACCCCTCGAAATTTTCCCAAAGTAACCATAGAATTTAGGAGGGAAAATAAACATTTTCTTTACAATATTGAAACTAAGCATTTTAATGAATTGAATGGCACTAAAAGTAGAACATAATTCTCGTACCAAAAAGTCATGAATTTGATTCTTAGGAATACTTAATTTATCCGGTGCACTGACTAAGATACTGACGACAGATTTCTTTGGTTACCCATAAAAATGAATTGAATGAAATACCTTTGCAAGAAGCGGCCTTGAACAATTGCTCAACAATGGTACGGTCAACCGTACTGTCATCAACCGCCAGCACATGCATGACTGCAGACATTTTTCTTTCCTTAATCTCAACGAAAACAGGAGTTTAATGTTGTTTGCAGTTTCAGTTGTAATGATGAATTCGGCGCAGAAAATGGGTGATATTTAAATAGAAGAATTCTGCTACCGAACGCGACGATTCAAGAAGATCTACTGAATCGTCACAAATATTTCGTAATCTTTTCAAATCGTTTGTTTTAGCACATTCATAATTAATTTGCGACGAATGGCCCCCATTATATCTTCTTTTCTGATCCTCCACTTCATTCACTTCCTTCTTCTTCATTTCTCTCTTTATTATTTTTGCAATCTTATTTAATTATTTTAAATTTTTTGTGCATAAAATCTGGTGTTGTTTTAATGGTTTAAATGCATCAATTTAATAGGACAACCTGGGTACTACGTTCTTTAGATTTTTAACATAAATATCATCAATATTTGAATAATATAATTGATATGGTATAAGATACGATCTAAAATACGATACGATTTAAGATACGGTCTGAAATAAGAGTAGAATGAGATTATAATATAGTGTTAAATTATTAATTGTTATTATAAGTATTAGTAAAGTTAAAATCTATCTAGTTTGGGTAGTTGTACCGGTACTGATTCGAATATATTTTTTGTAATATATGTTCATTGTATATTAAATTGATTATATTATTTTAAAAAAAAAGCTATTTAAATCAAATAATTTTACCAAATATTTTGTATTTACTGAAGAATATGGCATGTAACAAATGACGCATGACTACTTTTTATATTTGTTAATTAACTGATTTTACCTCATCGTCATAAATTAACAGTCTCACCTAAAGAAGTCCAACTCTCATAGTCATCTAATCAAAGCAAAAATTAATTTTTATCTTTTGTGTGGTTTGTAAGTTACTGTATTACACAAGAATGTCATTTACCTAATGAATATTCTTGAGTAATGGTTGAATTTTTTCTTCTTCACCCAAAAAAAAAAAAGTTAATTTTCCTATGAATATGTTTAGATGAGTTAAATTTTCAAAAAATATTTAGATGAGTTATCGTCAAGTGCAAATTTTTATTTTTATTTTAATTCTGTTAGTTTTTTTTTAAGCAAAATTCTATTAGTTGATTGTTAATAAAAAAAAAAAGTGCACAAAAATTATTATATTATTTCTTACATAGAAATAGTAATGAAAAATTAAAAATAAAAAAACATAAAACGTCCAAATTCGTCAAAAATGACAAACAGAAACGGACATATAACGGCACTCTGCCACCTTGGTGCAGTTGTCTCCGCTACTTTACCGCCACTAATTTTACGTTTAGTTTGTGAAATTTGTCAAAATAATAATAATAATAATTTCTACAAAGTTATTTTATTTTATTTTATTTTTTGGGTCTGTCTCGTTTGAAATATTATGGAATTTAATGGTCTCTTTGCAAATAAAATGGAAACTCCCAAATATTAATTTAGTTAAAATTTATATTTTTTATTTTTATATAATTTAAACAAATAATTGTATATATTTTTAGTAATATTAATAAGAATTATTTTATTCCAAATTTTGTAAAATATTTTTTTGCATAAATTAAAATTTTATTTTCATTATTTTTTTATATTTAAAATTAATTTATATACTCTTAGAAGATAATAATTATGGGAAGAAAATAATTTTTGTTGGTACAGAAATATTTTTTAACTGATGTGAAAGTGAGTTTGATATGTTAATAAGATCAGACATACTTTTTTTTTGAAGAAGAAGAAGAAATCAGACATACTTTTAAATGTGGGAGAGTATTGTATTAATGTATATTAGATAGCCTTACAAATTACAATAGTGATAATGAAGTTGAAGCAATTGAATCGTTCTGATTGTATCACTTTTATCAAATTATTACTACTCTAATTAAAAATTTTGTAATTGAAAGATTTACCATTTCAATCACTCTGACAATCATACTCTTTATCAAATAATTAATAAATTATAGGTATTTTTGTAAAATTATTATATTTTTTTTATGTATTTCTTAACCCAATTAATAAATTATTAAGTATTGTATGCCATGTATTCTTTTCATAGTCATAGAATATATAGTGGAATAGTAGTATTCTTTTTATATCTTAATATTTTCCCTTTTCATTGTTTTTTTTTCTTTTTGTTGTTTTTTGTTTTGTTTTTGTTTTTGTTTTTAGCATGTGAACCGTACCGAACATCTAGTTAAATGGTATAAGTTTTATTCATTTTTTTTAACAAATACTCCCTCAGTCACATTTTATGTATCTGGTTCGGTTAACGAGACTTGACTGAAGTTAATGAGGCTTGACTGTCGATATTAATAATCTAACTAATATCAATAATCTAAACCAATTTCAATGTGGGTAGCAACATTTTGTATCACTACCTTTGTGTATCGACATCGTCTTTCTTGGACAATATTCATGTGTTACGTTGTTCCCTTTTATCTATGAGACATGATTGGACCTCAAATATTTGACAGCAGTTTAAAGTTAGGTGGTGTCTAGTAAATTTGCTTCGAAACTTTCCAACACGACCATCTGCTAAAGCTGACAAGAAACTACACACACATTCGTTCAACAAATCTCCATATATTAATTATAATGTATAGCATCAAAATGATTTTAAAATAGAAGAAAAATAAATGACTTGTTTTAAAATTATCTCATATTTAACCAACTTGGTTGATCAATTGAGTTGGATCTTAGGCACCAATTTTTTTTTTTTCTATATACATATATGATTGGAACTAGATTTTACCAAACTAAATCAAAATTGAAAATTAGCTTAAAATAATACAAGTATACAACGATGAAATTGCAAATAAAGCTTAAGGATATGATGTCACAAATGCTAGAGAACAATAACGCTATTGTATTGCTATAATGTATAGAGAATATGTCATATTTTACATCTTATAGACAAACCTTTGAAGAAGAAATTGGTGGTTATATCTCATTCTAATTGTATTATGATTAGACTCATAATGTATGTCTATCTAGTTACATTATTGTACCTTGAATTATATTATATTATGGACATATAATCTAACTAAAAGTCTTCTTTGAGTTACTTACTCCTAGTAAACTAGGACAATACTTTTGTCATATTAGCCTATGATAAATTTTATAATCCTCTCAAGCCCTTGTGCCCTAACCCTATATCTTGGGACCCACTTCACTTCACCAATTTAATCTTGTGCTGTTATTCTAGATATAGGCTAAACCATATGAATTTTGTCTAGGCATGACCCATATGCCAATATTCAAGATATAACAGTGTAGGCTAAACCATAGAGTTAATATCTAATATAGTGATCGACTATAATAGTTTTACTCAATTTAGTCATAAATGACTTTTTATATTTAATTTAGTACTCGACTTTGATGGTTTTTTACACAATTTAGTCATCTTGTTAAAAATTCTGTTAGTTGACTGTTAGAAAAATGGCTCTAATGGTAATTTCTCATCATTCATCCCATTTGGGATGATTCCTTATTCTTCCTCTTATTAAGATCAACGCAAAAATGCAAATTTTCGTACCAAATCAACTGCAACCCTAAATAAATAAATACAGATTAAATAAATATTTGGGTACAAAGATTTACATTTCTGTGTGAATCTTAATAAAAGGAAGAAGCAAATGGGATGAATGATGAGAAATCACCATTAGGACCCTATATCTAACTGTCCACTAACAGAATTTTTAACAAATGACTAAATTGGATAAAACCATCAAAGTCAATGATTAAATTGAGCACAAAAAGTTATTTAGGACTAAATTGAATAAAATCACTATAGTCGAGTAGTATATTGGGTATTAACTCCTAAACCATATGAGTTGGTCCAGGCACGACCCATATGCTAGAATAGTATGCTTGGCCAGACACAACTAAATCTTGATATGTAGTCGTGTCAAGCTACCCTCCCATGTAATGTGGGCTAGGCTAAACCAAGTTAGTTAACGTGCATATTACTTTTATCTCTTTCTTTTAATTACTTTTTATTTAATATCATAATAACCTAAAAATGTATTGGTTAAAATTTCTTTTACATAAAAGACAAATCTTAACCCCTTTTATAAAGAGTCTCACACTTATACTAATAATGATTTACAAAAATATTTATGTATTAGTTTAAATTTATTCATGGTAACTTATAAGTTTGTAATTTGAATTAGTTTTGATTCTTATTTTAGAAAAATAATTATTCAATATTGTTCAAATCTTCACCACATTTGTGAGAAGTATACGTGTCAACTTAGTCATGATCAGCATGTCAAATCAGTTGTACCTTACTGAGTATGTAAAAAGGAGCTCAATTGTATTTTTTTTTTTTACTGATTTAAAGAGATTGATTGAAATTTTTTTCAATTAAGAGACTCAATTATACTATTTACTAGATTATGAATTAATTTGAGATGTTTTCCTTAATTTTAAATTAAAATAGTAAATTAAGTTTGTAGTCACTTAAAGTGAAAATTTGGAGCAATGATTTCATTGGTGGTTAGAGTAACAAAAATTTTGTAGTGCAAGAATTTTATCAACAACGACTGCTGTTTGCCATGTCAGATGGTCAAACCCAATTAGAAACTGACACGTGTATGGCCTATTAAGATGGCCCCACATTCCCTTTTTCCCTCTACTTTTTTTATTTATTATTTATTATTTTCTCTTTTTTACCACTAAATAAAGAGTCTGTCCGGCGCTCTGACAACAGAGAGAAATAAAGAGAGCTTTAAATGCTTCACTGACTCACCGCTTAGCCGCCGTCACATTCTCCGGCGAATTCCCCGGTACCGGCGTCTCTTGAACCGGTTGAAACACTCGCTCCTCCAGCGCCGGCGTTTCCCATTTCCGGTGATATCTAAACCTCATAACTTCACGTTCTTGATTTTCCGTTTCTGTCCATTTTTAGTTTCCGCGGCTTTGTTCTTGCCAGCACAGCTTCTTTGAAGTTTTCCGGTTCTGGGCATTTCTCTTTGTTGTTATTTGGTCTGCATTTCTAGCCGTTATGGCCAAAGATGAAATTTTTGAGGGCTAGAAAGTGTTAAAAGTAGTCATTTTCAGCCCCAGTTGTAGTTGGGTTTCTTGTCTATTCTTGTTAGTCTAGCTGCATTTTTCACCGTTATATTATATTATTATTTCCCAACAAAAGTGAGACTTTGCTGTGATCTACATATCTGTTCAGTGTGTTCTAAGGTTTTTGAGTGGTTGTAATGGAAATATAACAAAGGGTGTGTACTTTTACTGCATTTGTGTGTGTTGAGGTGGAGGATTTGAGATGAGAAAGGTGTTGTGTGGTTTGGTTTTGAGCCTTTTAGCTCCCATTTTGGTTTGTGCTGTGTACCCTTCACTGGATTATGATGTTCTAGGGTTGATTGTGTTTAAGGCTGACATTCAAGATCCAGATGGGAAGCTGGGGTCTTGGAATGAAGAGGATGATAGTCCTTGTAGGTGGAATGGGGTGAAATGTAGCCCTAGATCTAATAGAGTCTCTGAGATTAATCTTGATGGTTTTGGGCTTTCTGGGAAGATTGGTAGAGGCCTTCTTCAATTGCAGTCTCTTAGGAAGCTTTCACTGGCTATGAACAATTTTAGTGGAGGGTTAAGTGTGAGTCTTACCCAGCTTGGTAATCTCAGGACTATAGACTTGAGTGAGAATAGTTTGTCTGGGCCGATCCCGGGGGATCTTTTTCAAGAATGTGGGTCTTTAAGAACGATTTCGTTGGCTAAGAACAAGTTTTCGGGGAGAATTCCAGAGAGTTTGGGTTCATGTGCTTCACTAGCTTCGTTAAACTTGTCATCAAATCAGTTTTCTGGATTGTTACCTGGTACCCTTTGGTCTTTGAATTCCCTAAGGTATCTTGATTTGTCGGATAATTTGCTCGAGGGTGAGATTCCAAAGGGCATTGAAGGTCTGAGCAATCTGACAGGGATAAGTTTGCAGAAGAATGAATTTAAGGGCGAAATACCTGATGGAATAGGAAATTGTTTGCTGTTGAGGTCAATTGATTTGAGCCGAAATTCTTTATCTGGAGGACTTCCCAGCACAATGCAGAAGCTAAGCTTGTGTCACGACCTAATCTTGAGGCAAAATGTATTTACAGGTGATTTTCCAGAATGGATAGGAGAAATGAAAGTCCTCGAGACCTTAGATCTTTCGGAAAACCGCTTCTCAGGCAAGGTTCCAACATCGGTTGGGAAGCTTCAGTCACTAAAGGTACTAAAAATATCCAAGAATTCAATTTCTGGAAACTTGCCTGAATCAATCGGCAGTTGTACAAATCTTCTCGCTTTGGATGTTAGTCATAACTCCTTGACGGGTGAAATTCCTTCTTGGTTAAATAAACCGGGATTACAGCAAGTTATATTTTCCGAGAATAAATTTGCTGGGGAAATTCCATTTGCCCTTGGCGGTTATAGTGACTTGGAAGTCTTGAATTTGTCTGGAAATTCACTTAAAGGAAGCATTCCTAAGAGTATAGGAAAATTAAAATCCCTGGATGTACTCGATTTGAGTAAGAACCGGTTAAATGGCAGTATCCCTTCGGAAATCGGAGGGGCTACCTCTCTAAAGGAACTGAGGCTACAGAAAAACAATCTGACCGGAGGAATTCCACCTTCAATCGGAAACT
>CM008341.1:39351228-39377539 GCA_002525835.2 Ipomoea batatas | reverse complement strand
TTTAAAAATATTTTTAAAAAACATGGTTAATTATATAATAATCACGGAAGAATAGTATTCAACTTTGGCCCAATATATAATCAACAATAGATTCATTGGTCAAGACCGACCCAAAAACTATAGTCGAGTGGATAAAATATGACTCTCGTATCTAAATGTCAAGAGTTTGATTCTTGCCAACATCAACTCAGTCGAGCCCGTCGCATTGGGTCTTTCTAGTGCGGTTTACTTCTCTTGTGTGATTTGCTTCCTATTACATAAGAGCACGTTTTCAGCCTAAAGTGCAAAAATGCTTTCGGTTCCCTTTATTTCCTTACCAATTATCAGCAATTATATTAGAACTAAATGGTTATCACTATGTCAAAAGTTATATCTATTGCCAAATGCATAATTTTATTTTCTTATATTTACATATCATCTGACAACATTACGTTTCAATGGTAACTAAGATGCTGGACTTGACCCTCTAAACCTCCGCATCATCAACTGATGCTACATTAAATTATAAAGATACTTAGGTATGCAAAATGTATTATACTTTTGTCTTATAAAATGTGAATATTAAAGTTTAATTTGAAGAATAAAGAATGATTATTTGTGGCACGCCACATACAAGAATAGGAATATTTATAGTATATTAATTAGTTAGTTAGAGATGGGAAAAGATAGGGGTAGAGGACTGCAACTCAATGATGAAGTTGCCATTTTGGAAAAAAGAGTAATATGAGTAGGGATCAATAATTCCAAATATTTGGTATCAATGTGGCTGTCTGCACCTCAAAGTCAACATGGCTGATCTCACCATATAGCACACACCACTACTTGCTACCTTGAATTATTTTACATCTACATATATATACAAAGGTGATAGTATCTATATATAATATATTGGAGTTTATTTCTCTAGTCTAACTAACCTAACATATTCGAGTTTAATTAATATATTATTGGCCAAGGAAACAAGGATATGGAGATAATGACTAATAAAGCAAGATTAAAGAAAAAAAAATATAATGAAACACTATATTTTAAGTAGAAATTTGAATGAAAAAAATTGGGAAATCAACATTTTGGTCCCTTAATTGTTTCCCAATTGTCAATGTAGTTCATAGTTTTTAATTTCAACCAATTTGATCATTGACTTATTTAAAATTTCGTCAATTGAACTCTTCCAGGGACCAAATTGACAAAATTTTAAAAATGTGAAAATCACCATTTTAGTCCCTGAAAGGATTTAATTGATGAAATTTTAAACAATTCGAGGATCAAGTTGGTTGAAATTGAAAACTAGGAACTACATTGATAGTTGAGAAACAATTGATGGACCAAAATGGTGATTAACTTTTTTTTTTTTAGTTAAGTCAAGTTAAACTTAATTATTGCTTTGTAGTTGTACATGTACACTACTGCTTTTGGAAAATAAAATATATATACTACATACAAGTAGGTTATGGAGTATTCTAGAGGTGGAAGAGAATATTTCTAGGAGATAATAATATGGAATAATCCATTAACTATGTCATAATTCTCAAATTGGTCATTGACTACCAATTCACCCAAAATGGTCCGTCGATATGATTATGCAAAAATTTACTTAATTTAGTCATTGATGTAAATAATAAATGACTGAAATTTTGCATAGTTGAACAACCATTTATGTAAATTGATAATTTATAACAAATTTGAGAATTATGAAATAGCTAATGGACCATTTCAATTTGAGTATATCTCATATTTCTAGGTTTCTCATGTCATTGTAAAATTTTGAGTGTAGTGTCGTTTTGGACGATAAAAATAAAAAAGTCCTCTACAAAGTGCCAAAATCTTGCTTTTATAGTTGCCTCTCAAGTGGAAACAAAATATATGTGATGGATAGATGAAATGACAAATGATCGTTGTAGCATCATTTTGGAGGTTGCCGCACGCTACTGCAACTTTCTGGCACGTCAATTTTTCTTTTGCATATAATAACTAAATTTCTTGTTATAGATTTAATTAAGAGTTGAATTAAGAACTAGATGTATCAAGTCACTTGAGTGAACAGTCCTACCAAATCGTCATGCCAATACCCCATACTTTTAATAGATACATTTTTTATATCATGAGTTGTTCCTAGTATGGGAGACCCAATGGGCTGGGGGTATGACCCCAATAGCACCAAAACAAAACAACATTAATTGCAACTAAGACTTTGTGAGGGCGAGTTGGTTCTTGCCCCAGCACAAACCACTGAGGTATAGTGTTAGAAAGGTCATAATATAAGCCATTTTCTCTACAATAGACAAGTGAAAAGCTATGTAAAAAGGGATTGAAATCTGTTGAAAAATCACATGCAATGCAAGACTGATGAATATGGCCACCAATCACAATTAAGTTTGTAAAATTAAAGGCGGTTAGCCACGCTCCCATTTCATCCAGCTGTAACATGCTATTTGAATGAGATAGATTTTTATTTAAAATTGAGTAATTGAGGTTACACAAAATCGGAGTCAAAAAGAGGAAAAAGTTTAATATTAAAAAAATCTTCTATCATTGTAATGGAATTTAGTGAAATTTCTTTTGTATCGTACAACTGTACAAGAAACGAATTTCTAATTTGTGTATGCGGTCCCGAAAAACGTATGATACTCTATTCCATTACATACATGGATTGGGTCAAAAAATCAGACCAGCCTCTCTTGAAATCCTGAATATGTACTAACTTTTTAGTAAATTACAATTATTTTATTTTATTTTATTAGTAATTTGTCCGGTCTCTACATCTTTAGTTAATAGCAATTTTTTAAAAAAAAAAAACAAAAAAAAAAAACAAAATTGTAATCCGTTGTCTACATCTTTACTCAAAAATAAGAAATTAGGTCTACCAATTAAGTCACTTGAGTGTGTCTTCTTGAAAGATAAAATTCATGAATCCTCTACAAAGTGCCAAAAATTTGCTTTTGTACTTGCCTCCCAAGTGGAAATTAACAAAATATACGTGATGGATAGATGAAATGGAAAATAATAAATGATATTGTCAACATCATTCTGGAGGTTGCCACACGTTACTGAAACTTTCTGACATAAAGTTGTTCTTTATAGCTTTAGTACAGTTAACTGAGGAACTAGATATACCAAGTCACCTAAGTGAATAATCCTACCAAATCGTTAGGCCAATACTCTCGAGTTTTCCATGGGATACCTTTTCATTTCCAGAGTTGTTCCTAGTATGCTAGGCCCAATGCGCTAGGGGTATGACCCCAATAGTACCAATGCAAAACAACATTAATCCCAACTAAGATTTTGTGATAGGTTTCAAAAATCATCCTTGGTGGGGTGAATTGCTTCTTGCCCCAACATAAGCGAATATACTGTTGTATAGTGTAAAACATGCATTTGTTATCCTCGTGTTTTAGAGAGTAGGGTGAACACTAAGGCCAAGTAGTTGCCCCATACTTTGTTCTTTGGTGCATTTACTCCATCAATCACTATTGTTGCCATGTGAAAGCTTCTTAGTACTCTACAAAGAGCCAAAATCCTCCTCTTAATGCTTTCTCCAAATGGAAATAAAGCGTATATGTGATAGATACATGACATGACAAATGATAAATGATGGTTGTCGGTATCATTATAGAGGCTGCAGTTGAATCCGCTTCGAAAGATAGTGCATCCATGCTACTGTAACTTTTTGACACGTTAGCACTTATTTTATTTTATTAGTAATTTGCCGTCTACATCTTTAGTTAGTAGCATTTTTTTTTAAGTAATATGCTCTCTGATCTACATCTATCTTTAGTTAAAGAGTTAGGAATTTAGGTCTACCAAGTCACTCGATTGCATACTCTTACCCAATCACCAAACAAATATTCGTGAGTTGTCAATAACCTCACACGTACACTTTTTCATTTCCTAAGTTGTTCCTAGTATACTAGGCCCAATGGATCAGGGTATGACCCTAATAGTACTAATTAGATGTTGTCATGAGCGATGAATTGGAGGGAAAAATATGAGGAATATTTAGCATTACTCAAATATCTAATCATTTATTCGTAATTAAATGAAAACTCGATCAATCTTTGCATTCTCATAATCATTTCAGCATAAAACAAAAGTGTTCGTCAAAATACATCAAACACATGACTAGCTAGTTGCCTAGTTGACCCATACTCGTGTGTGTGTATATATATATATATGGTCATAATCAGGTGTGGTCGCCCCTTAACGTGCGGTCAGTGCGGCCGCACCACTATGTATACAAATATACACCACACAAATGTGCGTCATTAGGTACGCATCATCAAAAAACACACCACTATGTATGTAAATATATGCCACACAGTGTTAGCAAATGCACTATTAGGGGCAGGAGAGTTATGATGCATTATTTTGGGTGTGTGGTGTGTTTTATGATGTTTTTGTGTATTTTCATTGTGGTGCGTTTTCTAACATTGAGTGACGCATTTTCTAACATTGAGGGGTGTGAACTGCAGGGGAGACGCTGCCAGATTTGAACAGATTTCTATATATATATATATATATATATATACATACACACTAAATTAAAGTGGGAATAAATCCAAATATATAAACTTAAAAGTTAAAAGTAAAACCACAACTGTTGAAAGCAGAGCCGGGAGGGAACCGGCAGCACGTCAGCTGACGTATTGCTGTCGCAATAATTTCTCTGTGCAATTTTTTTTTTTTTTAAAATTAAATCACCTGAGGTGAGAGAGATATATAAAGGGCCAGGCCTTTGCAGTTTGGTCTTTAATTATGCTCTAATGACATGTTCACTAAACACAACACTAACGTAAAATAACCTTAATTAACTGTTTTACTTTATGTCTTTAATCTTTTATTGTTAAGTCAAAGTAATCAGCCAGTAGTCCACCTTAATTACCTTTCCAAATCTCATTTTATCCCCTTCTTTTATTGTTACGGCCGACTCAAGGGGTCCAAATAACAAGATGTCATTACCGGAATATCTAGAATATTAATTTACCAAAATGTGGTCCACAGTTAAGAATTTACGATTAAAAAAGAAAGATTTTTAATTACTTTTGAGATCTGAAAAATTATTGTCTATTAGTATTATACTAATCAAAGTGGTCAGTAACACCAATTGTCAATGTTAAAAATTTTGAATGGTTAGATCGTTAGATTTTCTAACTATTACTAATATATAAAAGAATTTTTTAAATTAAACTAATTGTGGTAAGTTGGTGATGGGTTATACAATAGTCCAATTGGCCTGGCCTACTAACTTGTACAGTAAAGCCTAGTAGATGACGATCGAGTTGATGACCTGGAGAGAGCTATCTGATGAGCTGTCACTAGGCTAATTGGTCGGAGGATGGGGTTATACGACAGCTCAATTGGCCTACTAACTTGTACAGTAAAGCTCAGTAGAAGAAGATCGAGTTGACTTGGCGAGAGCTATTTGACGGGCTGTCACTAGGCTAATTGGTCGGAGGAGCCTAGGGTTGTAGTTTGTAGGTCTGCAAAGTAGCTAGTGGCTAGGGCTGATGCAAGATGGATGTGCCATCTAATGTGACAACTAAGTAGATTGACCAACTGCGTCTCTCTTTTAGTAAGAACACACCATATCGGCCCTCACTTGCCATCCATGGTCATATCAAGGGTCAACACTTGTAATATAAATAGGTCTCCTCTATATAGTCAAGAGTACAACTTCTATATACACTCATTCATTGTACTCTTGTAATGATCAATCGGACCAACAAAGAGACATGTTTTGGATCCATTAAATACATTCTTATCTCCTAATCTCTATTCTCGTAGTATAACTCTAAACCGACACATTGCAATTTTTTTTAAGGTTGTTGAAAATGTTAAAAAGTTTTATAAATGTTCATCCACTTCATTATATAATTTTGGTGCATCATGAATAATATTTTGTTTAATTAAGAAAGGAGGGATAGGATTGATTGGATTGGTTACAAAATGCAACATTTCTTAGGTAGACCATGTTGGTGGTGCAACCGTACCATATATGTTTTGTCTTGCAATCTTATCATTATTATCATCATCGACACGTACTGTGAAAATTCATGATAGGTTGGTCCATTATTGCCATGAATGTCAAACTTAACCAGTCTCCTACCACCTCTCATCTTGTCTTATATCACATGGCTTTTCTATTGCTTTAATTAGCGTTAGAACTATTTCGGCATTTTGAAGATTCTTGAAAAGGGGAATGCAAGCAAACCGAGGGGATATGATAGTCGACCACAAAAGTAATGTATCTAGAAAACAATTAATGGGTACGTGTTTGGTCGGTCCAATTACAATTATATAACAAGATAATTTGTAAATTTTCATATGAAGATTTTTTAATAAAAGTAGTTTCTTTGGTCGGTCAATGTTGGCGGCAGTGTTAAGAGGCATCCTAAGTATATGTCTGCTGCTTGGCGACTTCAATTCACTTCTATTTTAATTAAGAGTCTCCAAGTCAAGAGGTTAGTTGGGGTTTGTGTTTGTTCCTCTGCTCGAATATGGGATTTAGAAGTGTGAATTCTAGACTTTAATTTGTGTCTATGGTGGAGGGGGGATTTGATTGTAAAGGTTATACATTAGATAGAGAACGATACGTCTTGTTTCTTTGTGACGGTTAATACATCATATATATAAAGTTATGCAACAAAATTGAGATATTAATTAGTTAATCAAATGTCTTCTAATTGTTGTATTATTGACTAGTACTATCAAAGCGGACCGGCTTGTTCCACTGCGGCCTAACTTCTGGTGGACTTTTAAGGGTCGGCCTGCGGATTGGGATTCATGCAACCCTAGCTTGTCCCACATGGGTTGGCTGGCCCCCGAACTTTTATTTTTTTAATATATATTAATATTAAATAGAGTCTGGCCTGCTTTTTCGCGGGTCAAATTTTTTGTAGCCTTAACCCGGCCCACTGCAAGGCGGCTGATCTGCGGGCTTCAACCCATTTTTACAACCCTATATTGACTCCATACTTTTTTCAAGTCTTACAATGAGTGCCTTCATTGTTTTGGTGACCACTATAAATTGCACAGGTTAGAGCTGAGCTCATGAACTAGGTAGGGATGACCTGGATGGATTAAAATCATGTAGCCCAAGTCATTTGGGATGACCTTGGTGGGTTGTGGCCGTCAAGCCATTAGGGATGACCCTGGTGGTCTACCTGAGGTCATCCAACTAAAGTCATCACCAAATAGACAAATTTTTTCTTTTTTTTGTGAACAAACACCAAATAGACAATTAATACATGCAATTACTCCATTAAGACTTAAATATAACTTTTTATCATTATTGACAAGCTAGCATTTTCTAGGCTTGCCTATATGGCAAGCTATGCTTCGTCGGGTCACTTTGAAAGTACTAATTCACATACGTTTCAATTTTTTTTTGATAATTATACGTGTATTGTAAATTTTAAAATCGATACCAATTAATATAAATACAAAAATATAATTATCTAAATAGAAAAATAAATAAAAAATTACAATTTTTAAAAGATGCAAATAAATTCTTATCTTTCTTTCCTCGATTTGAAGAACAAAATTTAGGCTGCAAAAGAGACTAAATTGAGAAAGCATCTCAAAGGTAGTACTCTTTTTCCTAGCATGGTGTGATTGTGTAGTGTTTTAGTTTAATTTAATTTAATTTAATTTAATTTTTTGTTATTTAATTTGGTTTGTAAATTATTGAATTTTCTTAAGAAGATAAGAAAGCTCAAATAATTAATGAAAAGGAGTATTTCAAAGTGTTGATAAAAAAAATTATACAACACTTTTAAAATATAAAAATTTATAGTGGATATATAGTTGTAAATGAACACTTTTATTATTGAGAGTATATATATTTATATTTATATTTATATTTGTATGTAATATATAATAATATTAAATTAATTAAATTTAGTTGTATAAAGTAAATGAAAGTTAGAGATGTAATAAGACCCAAAATTAAAAGAATGAAACTAAATATATCAATGCCATAATAGTTGAGGATTAAAAGTGAAATTTACACTTGTAAAAAATTAACAAGGAATGTTGCGATGGTGCTAAATGAGCATGTTGTACTATTCTTATATATAAGTAGAAAATATCATAGTTCGATTATAGTTTCAAATTGACGGTTCATGTTTCAAGAATAATTAGAATTAAAACTTCAACCTCATGGAGATTTGAAGTTTCAATTTTGGTTTTGCAATAATCTGCGATTCGAACCACCTTATAAATTTCTATTGCAAACCTTAATTAACTAGAACTATAAAATTGTACGATTCTGATTAAAATTCAAGTTACGATTTGGTTCAAATTATTTGCTTTAAATTGAATCATAGTTATATATATCTAGTTATAAATCAAACAAGCACCAGATATTTGGTGCCTAGATATAATATATGATCGGGCCATGAACTTTTTATCTTTTTTTTTTTTTTGAACTTTTTATCTTTTAAAATTTTCATACCAAATATGATATACATGTGGAATCATCCAATCACAACAAAATATATTTTAGTCTAAACAAATATTTCTGTGTGAATGAGGCAAAGGGTAAGTAAGAAAAGACTAAAGCACACAATGCACTCCTAACAACCAAGAAATAGACCACTCCACGGCTCCATGCAATAGATCAGACTAGAGCAGAAATTAATTTTCTAAGAACAAAATTATTAAACAAAACCTAAACGACAGAATTCCATGAAAGTGAAACAATGATTTTTTTTTTCTTTTATAACGAGAGAACTAATAGTCAGTGTCTGAGGGTATGCATTGGTTTTGTGACCTTAACAACAAATAACCACAAAGAGGTGAACCAACCTAGGGTGTTCATAAGTACCATAACTGACCAATTCAAACCATGAAGACTAATAGGTCGCTCCCAGAGTTAACTTGAAACTCTGTAGTTACCAAGCTAATAAGGTAACCAGCTTGACTGGAACCATAAATTAAAACAACCTAATTAAGTTGTCGGTAGCTGACCGACGGATTCAAACCAAGAATATCAATAGGTCACTCCCTGACAAATCAACTTGAGATCTTGTAGTTACCGATCAAGCTAACAACTTGACCAACTCGATTAGGGTTCTCAGGAAGCAATGATTTCGGAGGGCCAAAGAATGTTTGGTATGCACATATTTGGGGTCCCCAGATGGGGCAAATGCAATGATGAAGGGCAGCATTATGTTAGATTTTCCATGTCTCATGCTATGTGCTTAATCATGATTCCCGCGTGTCATGTTTATCCTTAAATACAAAACAAACCTTATAAAAACATCCTCAAAAAAACACCATTCCTCTCGATCTCAGATACCTGCTGTCAGAAAAATCAAATCATCCCAGCAAGAAAAAGATGAAACCCAGTCATCTGATGCTGTTGTTTCTGGTGTTCTTCTTCTTCAAAACATCAATACTCTCAGCAGTTCCAGCCTGGAAAGCTCCCATGTTTAGTGGGGAAGAAGAAGCAGAAGCTTCTAGAAGCATGAAGATTGAGTTGCAGGAGGATTTTGGAGATGGAGATGATGGCAGCTATGGAGGCTATTACAGAGCACATGAAGATATTCCCAGCCCTGGTGTTGGCAACTGATTCATCAAATCTGTTCTTAGTGTTCATCAGGATCAGGGTGGCAAGTAGATACATACACTATATATATATGATTCAGTACAGTTTATCTTATATATAATGTTATTTTTTTTTTAATATATATATATTTTTTGGTGTCATGTTGGGATTTTTGTTGGAATTGGAAGTGGTATACTATATATATAGTTATATACTATATATTTACATGCATATGTATACATCAGGAATAAGACAGAGTATATCTATCATATCCTTTGAATTGCCATGACTTATAATAATGTTTTTTCTGTATTTCACTTCACTTTTCATCATGTTTTCTATTTATAATAATTCAACTTAATTAAAATTTTCTTTATTTAGCTTTTAAAATGTAAAGTTTATTCCATAAGATATTATACACATAAATGTGAAGAGAAAAGTAATTTAATTACGTTTTAATGAAGTGCAGTACGTGGTAGATGTGCCTCAAGTCCTCAACTGAACTACATGTCTACAAATATATATACTGTATATTAATTAGTACTCACAACAAGGTCAAATTCATACATTTCTTTTTATATTATTAGTAGAATTCGAACTATGTATTGGATAGCTAAGAAAATAAATTTGATGAACTTAATTTGAATTAGTTAGTGCAATTAAGTTGTGTAGGGGTGATATGGAACTTTTTTTAATTAGTACATCTAAATTAATGAAACTTAAATTTAATCAAGACTTTAATAAATTTTCAAAAATTTTAAAGTCATGGATTTTAAATGTTTTTCATATAATCTTTTTAGACTTTCCTAGACATTAATAAACTTTGTACGAGTCTAAAAAATTTTATAGAACAAACATTTATAAACTTTTAAAAACATTTTCATATTAAAAAGTCTACAAAAATTATTAAACCTCTAAATTGAATACACCCTTACAAACATTTCATAATTAACTTCTATTAATACATTGTTTACAATTTTCTTACAAAAATTATTATAATATATAACATATTTTTATGTATGTATCATAATTGTTAACAACTATATATGCATACACACGATGAAACATGTAGCAAATAGAAGAAAATTCTAACAAAACTCTATAGTATACATACACACATTGAAATAGAAGAACACCTATAGTAGCATAGCATCATCATACATATTAAGATGTAAATTTCTTAGATATATAGAACCGTTATTCGTCAAAATAGGAGGAGAGTAATTTAAAAAAAAAATAAGAGAGGCTTTTGACTTGACTTCAACGGATAAATACATGAATGAATAAATTTTATACATTCCCAATTACTCGAAAAAAAAATTCATATCCCTTAACCTAGATTTACTTTCCTTAATATCAGCAAGATCACACCAAACATGAGAATTATTTTTTTACCTTTTAAAATTTCAAAAAAAAATGATCTTGACTATCAAATGCATATAAATTCAAATTGTTAGGTTGGTGCAAGCGATAAAATTAAACTAGAACGTCTACTTATTCTAACTGAAAATATGAACTCAATAAATAAGTACGATAAGTCAACTAGTATAAGACAAAAAATGTGCTTACAAAAGGCAATAGAAAAAACCTAATTGTTGTATGCAACAATAATAACATTTTTGTTATTATTTTTTTAATAGATATGTGTGAAAATAAAAAGATAAAAATCAAAAGTATATGAGCATTTATAAAAGTTTTTAAGCATACCGTAAATTTTGACAATGAAAAGTTTGTTTGGTTTAGATAGAGAAAAAAAAAGTATGTACGGAAAGTTGAAAAGTTTGGAGTTAATTAGAGGATTAGATTTTAATTATTTATATTTGTAAAAGAAAAGTCTACAAAAAACCCTACTCTGATAGAGTCTATAAAATTTAATAGGTTTTTAAATACCATAAAAATTTAAAAAACTCTATCATGAATCAAATACTAGTCGACTTTAATTTTAAAGAATTTTTAAAGTCTAGATAGAATATATCCAAACTTTTAAAGTCGTTAAACGTTTTAAAAATTTATAAAAGTTTGAATTGAATACCCCTTAATTATGACCTGATAGGTAGGGTCATGTATATAAGCTCATCATAGCTTTATTTTTTTGGCATATATCTTGGTTATAGCATCCTACACCCTTGTCTTTTCACCTCCATCCTGTAAGGTGCACCATTTTATTGAATGCTCATTTTTTAAAAGTTCATTTTAGTGTATGTACTAATTGTTCACTGTAAGTATATATAGTGTCTAAACATAAAACTTCAGTACATTAAAGTTAACATTTATTAATAATTTACACTTTACATTACAATGTGAACCATAGAGTTTGAGGGGGTGTGTTAGTAAGGTTAATTATATTGTTACCTTATATTATGTGTTGACTAGATTAGTTAGCCTATTGTATAGGGAATGTATAGGGAGAGTTAGGTGTTGTAAAGCTAGTATAACTCTTGTATTATTCCTTTCCTTTTGTGAATGAAAACAAAATCACCTTTCATTATGAGAAGCTGCAAAATTAATCTTAAGAGTTTGAGAGAAGTTTAAAAATATATGTACTTATATGCAGGGTTTTAAGTTTTCAAAAAAAAAAAAAAATATGCAGGGTTTTAAAGTATTTTTGAAATAAAAAAAAAATAGTAGTTATTTTGAATGGGCTAAGAATAGCACGCTAATACCTATCTAGGAGGTGGGGGAATAACCCATTGCGTGAAATCCTATTCCTTGTTCTAATACCTGAACCAAACTGCAGAGGAAATCTATTCTCAATGTATGTATTCAAAGTAATTTAATTTTTCTTTGTGTTCCCTTCTTTCTTGTATCTAATAAAATTATATTCAATATAACTATTGTGATATCCCCGTTAGTAACAATTTTTTTTCCATAAAATTTTGTTATTAGATTACTAAAAATGCAACTTAACTATCGAATAATTGGTGATCGATCAATATTTTTAAAAAGAGAATGCGCTTAAGTGGTTGGGTGAAACATAACTTTGGAATTAAAAAAAAAACGTACTACTTTTTCCAAAAAAAAAAAAAAAAAGGACAAACGTACTACGTAGCATAAGAAAGGCATTAAACATATGCTAGGTACGAGACAATCTTGGAGAATGTAAATACAAAACAAAAGGTTATTTTCTTAATCAAAGAGGTAACAATATAATTGTGCTCAATTTCTTTTAAGTCCTACTCGGTTTCTTCTTCTTCTGAGTCCTCCTTGGTTTCTTCTTCTTTTCATGTGCTGCTTTACAAGCCACTTAATAATTAGTTCTGCCAAAAAAGAGAGCCCAATTGTTAATCCAACAACCAATCCAGACACACACCCAGCAACTGCAAACCTCCAATCAAGCATGGCTTCATTTTCCAAGCTCTCATCATGTGCTACTGGTACATCATCTTCACTATTGCATTTTCTTAAGAGTGGGGTTCCACATAGTCCTGCATTTCCTATGTAGGAAGTATTCGTGAAAGTATTGAATTGCTTCCCCAAAGGAATGCGGCCAACTAGTTGGTTGTAAGACATGTTCAATACTTCTAGGAAAGTTAGACTGGTGAGCTGTGGAGGAATCATTCCTGAGAATTTATTCTGTGAGAAATCTAAAGACTCTAGTTGAGATAATTCTCCCAATGATGTTGGAATTTGCCCATGGAAAGAATTTCGTGATAGGTTGAGCACAACCAGTGATTTCAGTTCAGCGATCTCGTCCGGAACATTGCCATGGAACTTGTTGTTTGACAGATCCAAAGACACAAATATTGTCAAGATCTTAACCAGCACCATCTCATATCCTTTGTTCATGACGGTCACTGAATCATGATAATAGCTATCATGCTCTCCAATGAGGCTGGACAGTGCTTTGTTTTCCCCACCCATAGCCATTGCACTCAAACTTTGCAGGAAATATGTGGACAACTTTCCGGTGAAATTATTGAAGGACAGATCAATTATGCTTAAGCTTGGCAGCACAAACTTTGTCCTAGAAATCTCCAACTCACCATAAAACATGTTGTTTCGTAAGATAAGAACTTTGAGTGAAGGGAGTTTTTTCAACCAAAATGGGAAAGTATCAGAGATCATGTTGTTTCCTAAATCAAGAATCTCCAGCATTTTGCAATTGGCTAGTGAACTTGGCAACTTCCCTTTCAAGCGATTGCCGTTAATCTTAAGAGTGCTAAGATGTGTTGCAAATGTAAAATTAGAAGGAATTTGATGAAATCTGTTTCCTTGAAAGTTCAAAACAGATAGAGTTTCAAGCTTGACCAAGCACTCCGGAATCAAACCACTCAAATTGTTATCTGATGCATCAAAGAATGACAATTCGCTCATATTGCATATTCCGGATGGAAAAGATCCTTTGATACGATTTCCATGAAGAAAAAGAGAAGACACATCGAAAGAAATATTTGTGGGAATTTCATCAAAGACAGATAAAAGATTGTGAGAAATATTCACATTTTGAAGCTGACTATTCCATATCCAACTTGGTATTTCACCTTCTATCTTGTTATCAGAAAGGTCAAGATCCTGTAAACCGTCATTGCCTTTCAAGATCTCAGGGAACTTAGAAATGTTGCAAGAACGCATCACGAGATAATTTAGCGTCATGAATGAAACATTTCCCTGAGTTGATGTTTCAAGAAAATCAATTGTATTTCCAGAAAGGTCCAACTCGCCAAGAATGTTGTTCCCCAGCCAACTAGGAACATAACCTCGGATGTGATTGTATGCAAGGCTCAGACCTCTAAGCTGCCGTACTTGATTCTTCAGGAAAATTGGGAAATCAGATAAATTGCACTTCTGTAGATACAAATATTGCAGCTGAGGCAAGTGAAAGCTTCTATCATCATTTTCAACTGTCAAACTATTGTCAGAGAGATCTAGAGCTTTCAACATCTTGAGATCCTGCAACATCTCAATTTTCACACTACCATTAAAGTTGTTAGAGGCCAATGATAGATACAAGAGGTTAGGAAGCTGATAGATTGATTTAGGTATCACCCCACTCAATTGATTGCCACTCAAATCCAAATAAACTAAAACAGAGGAAGATGCATTAGAGAACTCCTGGAGTTCACCACTGAATTTGTTATTACCGAGGTACAAAATGGCCAGAGATGGTAGTGTGAAAACAGAAGAGTGAATTTCTCCAGTGAGAAGATTGGATGACATGTCAAGGTACGAGAGATTTGGCACAGTTGTACTATGAAATGGGGGTAAAGAACCAGTGAATCTGTTGTATCTAATGTCCAACTCAATAATACTTGTGAGGTTTGCTAGTGACGATGGGATTAAACCCGAGAGATTGCAGCTATAAATATCTAAAAATTTCAGTGACTGAAGATTTCCAATGGACTCAGGCAATTCTCCACGGAAATTTGTGTGAGAAAGTGAAATGGTTTGCAAACAAGTTTGATTTGGAAAATCTGGAAACTGGCCACTCAGAAGGTCATTGTAGGAGATGTCAATGGTTTTCAATTTTGGAAGGAGAAAAACATTTTCTGGGAAATCAGAAAACAGATTGTTTTGGTCAAGCTTCAAATAAGACAGAGATTTTAGTGTTCCAAATGAATGGTGGATTGGACTGTTCAGATGACAAAGTGACATGCTTAAAGCCTCAAGATGAGGCAATGCAGAGGATAAGAGTTGAGACCAGTTAGAGGCTTGAGCTGAGAGGTCTACACCATCAAGATATACCTCTTTTAAAGAAGTCAGATTCATAATAAAAGATTCAAGTATTCTTAACTCTACAGAAGTTGACATCCAGGAAAGATCAAGAGACACCAACCTCGTGAGCTTCGAAATCCCTACAGGAATCTGACCAGAAAAATGAGTATAGGAAAGGTTAAGGTGAGTCAAATTCCTGAGTTTCTCAAACCCCAATGGAAATGGATTATCGTTGAAATCGTTGCATTCAAGATTGAGAGTTTGAAGATGGTGAAGACTGAAAATGGGATAAATTTCACCAGACAACCTACTGAAACTGAGGTCGAGTCCAGTGACATAACCGGTTGCAGGGTCACATGAAACGCCATCCCAACTACAGCAATCCTCCACCTCCATATTCCATTCCTTCACCTTCTTTGAATGAAGGTTGAGAGCTCTGAGCTGTGACAGTGCTAACCATTGGCTGTGTACACATTTTTGAGTTGTAGAAGAAGATGAAGATACAACAACCACATTACTCTGCAACACAATAAAAACAAATATGAGAATAATTAATAATAATGTGTTTAAATGAATGCAAAGTGGTGTCATTTTGTGTATTATATATGTTTATGTTTGAAGGTGCGGAAATAATATTTAATGGAGGGGCTGATATATAGAGGAATGACATGGGTGACATTTTTATTTTTATTTTTATTTTTTTTTTTAAAAAAGGGAGCAAATTATTTCAATGACTTTTTCTTTATTTTTCTATCCCGATGAACACGGAATCTAAAAGATATATTAAGAACTAGTTTAAAATATACACATCTGCAAAAATAATAAAAGAAATGAGAGACTATATTCTTACTTGTATTGTTGTTAAACGTGGTTTTCTCCCTTCAAAGTTGTTAACATGTTTAAATCTAGTTGCTTGTACATTGTTCTTAATTAGACTCTTATACACTTAAAAATTATTTCTAATTTTAATTTTTTTTATTTATAGGTAATACATTAATTATTTATATTATCTTTTGTAAAATAATTTCTCATAATATTATAAGATAATGTAGTTTTTATGCAAATAATGGTTGTTTAATCTCCCCATACTACGGCGGAGACTTGCTTTTAGGTCTTCTTTCATGCACACTTTTCCTAGTCTTTCTTTAGCCATTCTTTATGAGTTTATGCAAATTCTAAAGTATTCATTTCACAACCACAATTCTTGCGTGGAATTTGGTTCACAAAAATTTGAGTTGTTGTTGGCTAATGCACTTCTGTTTTTTGTTTTTGTTTTTGTTATTTATTTAAGATTAAACTTAATTCTTTTTAGTTGAGAGAATTATTGAGCCGGGCATTTGGTTCAAGTAATCTTAGATTACTATATGAGTTTGGTAATGTTATATCATCTTGTTTAGTTCAAGTTATGAGATTACCTGGTAATGTTATACTACTTCAAAGATGATGTGGCAATAATATTTCAAAGTAATGTTATTATCTTCATTTTCTCAGGTAATCTTAAATTACCTTGAATTATTACAATTTTGTCTTGTTAACTAATTCTTATATAATAATAATAATAATAATAATAATAATAATAATAAATATGTTTATATAATCAAATATACATGTGTGTATATTTATATATTTATTTTTTTAATATTTAAGCATCACACAACACACACACACACACACACACACACACACACATATATATATATATATATATATTATTGAAGATATTATAATAAATTGATCTATATAACCTAAAATATGTATAACCCTTAACCAAACAAGCTAATATTATATTTCACAATCTAAACCAAACACAACATAGGATAATCTTACATTCCCAAATCTAACATTACCTTCATGGATAATCCTATATTCCTATTACCTGGGGTGAACCGAAAGCCCCTTAGGATTTGTGTGAGATTACTTTAATCTAAAACAAAGTTTTCTAGATTAATGGTATATGACATTATTTATATAAATATTCCCTTGGACTCGGATATATCCTTTTGCACTAAGACCAATTATTTTTGAACATATCTCTATAACGTTGTAACTCATGTTATTGGTTTTTGGACATAGCTCCCACTAGCCAATCACAAATTTTGAACCCCATAAAACTTGTTGACCTTTCGATCTTTGTGTGTGACCTTGTACGTTCTTGTAACCTTAGCAGTAACATTAAACACTTTAACATCACAAACAATGAACAATATTGATAAGTATTTAATTGCACTTATTTCTTCTTCTTTTTTTATTATATATAAATTGCACTTATTTCTAATACCTTATCTATTATGATTTTGCTTGTATCCAGTTGAGTTTGATTGAGTATGATGCTTAATTTATTAATATTTGATTCTAAAAATTTCTAAGAAAAAATGGCACAATGTACATTTTGTGACACGTATATATGTTGAGAGTATTTTAGTCATATCTCATGTTCAGAGAATGAGACTATGAGAGTATTCCCCAACACCACAAAAGAACATTTAAATTACCTTTAAAAAAAAACATTTAAATTAAGTCTTGCTTTTTGTATGCTTTTACCCAAATGATAAAGGTGGTTGTCACAACTTTCCTCAAAGATGCAAACTTTGTTTAGCCTTTCCAACACAGCTTTTAGACTTTTAGCTAAAGTTATTAATACTTTGATCAGTCTTTCATATACATTTATATTATAGTCCAGACTTGCTTTTAAGTCTTTTAAGTCTTCTTTACCGATTACCATACTTCATTCAAATTCTAAACACGGTTTTCACGTACGACTTCTTGTTGGAAAACTAAAATGAGAGTTAATATTCAATTTAGTCCTGGACTATAGTAGTTTTTTCTCGATTTAGTCATAAATGACTTTTTGTGTTTAATTAAGTCTTCGACTTTGATGGTTTTCTCGATTGAGTCATATGTTAAAATAACATGGTAATTTCATCTCTATTAATTAATATCCAATTTAGTTTTCAATTACAGTAGTTTTACTCAAGTTATTAGTCTCTGACTATAGTGACTTTATCCAATTTAGGTGAAGTAAGACATTGAGTCATGACTCATGAATGTCTAAAAGACATTTTACCAAACACCTTAGTCTTGACATCACATACTTCCCTTTCCTCAAAGGTGAAGTAAGCTAGCTAGCTAGCTAGGTTAATTAACTCCTTGATAAGTGCAAAATATACCACTTTTATAAGGTTGTTCATGGATCGTTTAGTATACAAGTTAAAGCTTTTATGAATGTTTTAGTATTAAACTGCGTTAGAATGCTTTGTATTGTATTAGGACCCCGTTCCACACTTGGTTAAATATTTTTTAGGTAAAAAGATGGGCAAAAAGGCAGAAAATGGCTAGATTTCGGAGAAGGATTCACGAGTCGAAGTTGGAGTGCAAAATAGACCATGGACGCACTGTGGACGCTCTGTGGACATGCGTCCACCGCGCGTCCACCCTTGCGTCCAACTTTTCGCTCTCTGATTCTCGCACAGCAGAACCGAAGTCTGCTGTGGACGCGAGGCGGACGCGCCTTGGACGCCCGCGTCCAATTTTAAGCTCTCTGAAGTTTGGTTCGCTCTGCTGTGGACGCGCACTGGACGCAGGGTGAACGCCCGCGTCCAAATTTCGAGCCTCTGAAGTTGAAGTCTGGACGCAACGCACACTGGTGGACGCGCCCATGGACGCGCGTCCACCCTGGCGTCCATCGCGGAACTTGGCGGTTTTTGCAAGGATTAAAAGGGGAATTGAGCCATTTTGCAGGGGATCCTTCACATTTCAATTTTAGATCAATTTAGAATATTTCTCTCTCTAGGATTAGCCTAGAGAGATCTCCCCCAATTCACTCCACATTCCCAAATCACTCCACATTGCAATTCTTAGTTTAGATTAGAATTAGAGAAGAATTCCATTGTTGCAAGATTGTGATCTACATTCAAGTTCAAGTTCAAATTCAAAGTTCAATTCCTAGCTAAGTCTTCCTTTTAATTTCTTGTCATTACTTTTACCTTTTGCTATTTCAATTCCTAGTATGATTAGATAGATCTTTGTGGATTTGGATTGAGCAATTTTGTATGGATATTCTTGAGTTTTGAATTGGTCAATTAGGTTTTGCAATTGCTTTGATTATGAGTTTGATTGTGTGAATGGTGATCCACTATGACTCTTGTGTAGGGGTGATCAACCTATATGAGAGGTGTTTGGAGAAGGAGTCTCACTTACAAGAGTAAGGTTACTTCTTAGCCTAGCCTAGCACATTTCCCTCTCACCTTTGAGAAAAGGGAGAGGGAAGGCAAGAGGCACATAACGTGTTTGTCATAATGCCTCTTCTAGCCTAATGTTCACAAGGATGACATTACGGTCTAAGAAGTGCGTCCATTGACCACGAGAGTGGCGGTGGTGTTGGTGACTTTGTCTCATTTTCGTTATCTAAGTGTTAGCTAGCCTAATATCTTAGGAAATCAATGATACCTATATGAGTTGCAAGGTCCAAATCCTCCTTTCCAATTAATTGTTTCCTTTGTTTGTTCCTTATTTTCATTATGTTTAATGCACCTTTCTTACTATGTTTGGGTTAGCTTTCAAACACTAAACACTCTTGTGCTTAATCCACTTACCGCTCAAATTCCCTCATTGCCGTCCTTTGAGAACGATACTCGGAAATCTTTCCGTTTTAACACCCACTTCTTTCCATCCACCGCGAAAACTAGACTCTTCACTCCTCGAGTCTAGATTATGTAATCACTTTCTAATCATAACTCAATCGTGTTAATTAACATCGTCAAAGCCAAGTCTTATCTCACTTACTCAAGTTAAGGGTGTGCATTCGGTTAACTGAACTTTTCAAACCTTTTAACCGAACTAGAAATTCTATTTCCAAATTAACCAAACCAAAAATTTTTCCTATGAAAGATTTGGCACACTTGTACTCTCTGAAATGGGGGTAAAGAACCAATGAATCCATTTTCACTAATGTCCAACCTAATAATACTTGTGAGGTTTGCTAATGACGATGATATTAACCCCGAGAAATCGGAGCAATAAATTTCTAAACTTTTCAGTAACTGAAGATTTTCAATGGACTCGGGTAATTCTCCATAAAAATTTATTTCATGAAGTGACAAAATTTGCAAAGAGCTATGTTTTGGAAACTCTAGATACCGACCACTCAGATGGATATTTCTCGAGATGTCAATGATTTTCAATTTTGGAAGGCGAAAAACATTTTCTGGGAAATATTGTTATTGCTTGTAAAGTTGCAAATAAGACAGAGATTTTAGTTTTGCAAATGAATGGTGGATTGGACCGTTCAGCTAACAATATGACAGACTTAAAAACATCCTAATTTTCACACTGCCATTAAAATTACGTTGTTAGAGGCCAATGATAGATGAGAGTTTAGGAAGAGCAGAGAATGATTTAGGTACCACCCCACTTAATTGATTGCCATTCAAATACAAATACTTTAAAACAGAGGAAGATGTACTATTTAACTTAACAAGCTAAGGCATTAAGCTTATATACTAAGCACATAACAACATGAGACAACCTTGGCTTCTAGAATGTAAATACAAAACAAAAACTATCTTCTCAATTTTAGGACAGTTAACTGTGCTTTCTTCTTGTTCCTTCTTCGCTGCTGCTTCTTCTTTTTCTGATGTACGAGCCACTTAATAATCCATTCGGCCAAGAATGCAAAACCGATTGTTAATCCAACAACCAATCCAAACCCACATCCTGCAACTGCAAACCTCCAATCAAACATGGCTTCTTCACTTTCCAAGCTCTCATCATTATCATGTGTTACCGGTGCGTCATCTTCATTGCATTTCCTTGAGAGTGGGATTCCACACAATCCTGCATTTCCAATGTAGGAACTATTCGTGAAAGTATTGAATTGGTTACCCAAAGGAATGCGACCGGCTAGTTGGTTGTAAGACATGTTCAATACTTCCAGGAATGTTAGACTGGTGAGTTGCGGAGGAATCATCCCTGAGAATTTATTCTTTGAGAAATCTAAAGATTCAAGTTGAGATAACTCTCCCAATGATATTGGAATTCTCCAATCAAACACATTTTGTGACAAGTTGAGCACAACCAATGATTTCAGCTCACCAATCTCTTCCGGAACATTGCCATGGAACTTGTTGTTTGACAAATCCAAAGCTACAAATATTGTCAAGATCTTAACCAACACCATCTCATATCCTTTGTTCACGATGGTCACTGAATCTTGATAGTATTCATCATACTTTCCAATAAGGCTGGACTGTGATTTGTGTTCCTCGGCTATAGCCATTGCACTCAAACTCTGCAGGAAATATCTAGACAATTTTCCTGTGAAATTGTTGGAGGACAAATCAATTATGCGTAAGCCTGGTAGCACAAACGTTGTCCTCGGAATCTCCACCCGACCATAAAACATGTTGTTTCGTAAGATAAGAACTTTGAGTGAAGAAAGTTTTTCCAACCAAAATGGGAAAGTATCAGATATCTTATTGTTTCCTAAATCAAGAATCTCTAGCATTTTACAGTTGGCCAGTGATCTTGGTAACTTCCCTTTCAATCGATTGCGGTTGATATTAAGAGAAACAAGCTTTCTTGCTAATGTAAAATTAGAAGGCATTTGATGGTATATGTTTCCTTGCAAGTTCAAAGCTGACAGACTTTCCTGCTTGACCAGACACTCCGGAATCAAACCACTTAAATTATTATCTGATGCATCAAGAACTTGCAGGCTCATATTGCATATTCCGGATGGAAGAGATCCTTTGATACGATTTCCATGAAGATAAAGAGCAAAAACATTTAAAGATATATTTGAGTGAAATTCATCAACAACAGATAATAGATTGTGAGAAACATTCACAAATTCAAGTTGATCCATCCATATCCAGCTTGGTATTTCACCTTCTATTTTGTTATTAGAAAGGTCAAGAAAGAATAAAGAATCAAGGCCTTTCAAGAACCTGGGGAACTTAGAAATGTTGCAAGAATGCATCACCAGTTTGTTTAGTGACACAAATGAATTATTTCCCTGAGCTGATGATGGCTCAAGAAAATCTAATGGATTTCCAGAAAGGTGCAATGTCTCGAGAGTGTTGTTCCCCAGCCAACTAGGAACATAACCTCGAATGTGATTATCTACAAGATTTAGATATCTAAGCTGTACTTTGCTATTAAGGAAAATTGGGAAGTATGATAAATTGCACTTATACAGAACCAAACTCTGTAGCTGAGGCAAGTCAAAGCTTCTATCATCATTTTCTTCAACAGTCAAAGTAATGCTAGAGAGATCTAAATCTTCCAAGTTCTTTAGATTCTGCAACATCTCAATTTTCACACTACCATTAAAATTGTTAGAGCCCAATGATAGACGAATGAGGCTAGGAAGTTGAAAGATTGATTTAGGTACCACCCCACTCAATTGATTCCCACTCAAATCCAAACTCTTTAAACCAGAGGAAGATGTATTAGAGAACTCCTCAAGTTCACCACTGAATTTGTTATCATCGAGGTGCAAGTTTTTCAGAGATGGCAGCATGAAAAGAGATGCGTGAATTCCACCCGTGAGAAGATTGGATGACATGCCAAGGTACGAGAGATTTGGTACACTTGTACTATCAAATGGGGGTAAAGAACCACTGAATCTGTTGTCTTCAATCTCCAACACAATAATACTTGTGAGGTTTGCTAGTGAGGATGGGATTAAACCTGAGAGATTGCAGCTATACATATCTAAAAATTTCAGTGACTGAAGATTTCCAATGGATTTGGGCAATTCTCCATGAAAATTTGTACCAGAAACTGAAATGGTTTGCAAAGAGTTGTGTTTTGGAAACTCTGGAAACTGGCCACTCAGAAGGTCATTATAGGAGATGTCAATGGTTTTCAATTTTGGAAGGAGAAACACATTTTCTGGGAAATCAAAAGACAGATTGTTATAGCTAAGCTGCAAATAAGACAGAGATTTCAGTGTTGCAAATGAAGAGTGGATTGGACCGTTGAGATAACAGTTGGACAAACTTAAAACTTGAAGATGAGGCAATGCAGAGGATAAGACTTGAGACCAGTTAGAGCCTTGAGCAGAGGGGTCTACACCATCAAGATACACCTCTTTCAAAGAAGTCAGATTCATAAAAAAAGATTCAAAGTTTGGTTTTCTTAAGTCCACAGAAGCGAACATGGAGGAAATATTAAGAGACACCAACCTCGTCAGCCTCGAAATCCCCACAGGAATCTGACCAGAGAAAGAGGTCTGCGAAAGGTTAAGGTGAGTTAAATTCTTGAGTTTCTCGAATCCAGATGGAAATGCAGTGGAGTTGAAATAGTTGCAAGCAAGATCGAGAGTTTGAAGATGAAGAAGATTGAAAATGGGAAAAATTTCAGCAGACAGTATACTGAAACTGAGGTTGAGTCCAATGACATAACCGGTGGCAGGGTCACATGAAACGCCATCCCAACTACAACAATCCTCTTCCTCTATATTCCATTCCATCACCTTCAATGAAGAGTTCCCCTCGTAGCATGGATAAGACGGCGACAGTGGGGGTGAATGAAGGTTCAGAGCTCTCAGTTGTGACAGTGCTAACCATTGGCTGTGTACACATTTTTGAGTTGTAGTATTTGAAGAAGATGAAGATACAACAACCACCACATTACTCTGCAACACAATAAAAACAAATATGAGAATAATTATTAATAATGTGTTTAAATGAATGCAACGTGGTGTCATTTTGTGTATTATATATGTTTATGTTGAAGGTGCAGAGCAGAGATAATATCTAATGTTATATATAGAGGAATGACACGGGTGAGATTTTTTTTTTTTTTAAAATACAATTAAAAATATTTTGTCATTTTTAGGGGACTGACTTAGGCACCTCAAATATCCCGCCTAAGGATGTACTTACTTCTTGGTTTAAATGGATCAGGATAATGCTGAAACTTCTAGCTCACTACAAACCAAATACAACTACTTTGATATAATCTTTAAGAAGATACCATTTGGAATATATATTAAGTGGCCGGTCGGCCTGCAGCAAGGAATTTAAGACAAACAATACATTTTATGAAACAATATCTCGTATTTCCTATGTTGGGATAGAATACTTTTAAAAACAAAAAAATTTGGTTGTTACATTGGATTTTTCAATACAAAGGGAGAAGATAATACAATTAAAAAAAATTATAAACCCTACAAATGCAAAGAAATTGAATTGGAAGCACCACGGAATGACATGAGACCGGCCTAATATAGCAAATGTATGTTGTGGCCACGTCAACGGTTAGAATATTTTAGAATTAGTTTTATTAATTAATTAGAATGCTTATCTTAAAATTATTTTAGATTTAGTTTGGTAGAAAGCCAAAGATCTTGTGGTCTAGTGGCACTCAGTGTCCCGATTTACACTCCCACATGGATGATGGGAGTGGGTTCGAGCCTCAGTGGAGATATCTGTTGACTCTTTGTGTGGTAGAAAATTATATTATTATTCATTTTATCTTAATTAGTTTGTTGCTTATGATAATTAGTTTATCCTATTCTTAATAATTATCTCATTCATGTGCTTGTAATTTGCTTGTTGCATATCAACTTATAATAATTAGTTTATCCTATTCGCGTATCAACTTATAATCTGGTGTGGCCAATGACTTATCAAACTCCAAAAATGAGTCATTTTTCTAGCCCAAGTTAAACCTCCAAATTCGATTTCACATAGCCTAATATTCTAATAAACCATTTAAAAATATTTTTTTAAAATTAGAGTGTGAATAGAAGATCGAACCAACCAGTTTCGCATCATTTGGTGTCAGAGCACACAGTTGTCTCTTCACGAATACTCATAAGCTTCAACGGTGTGTGGAATTTCTGAGAGTACACTCTATTTTCGGAGCAATTTGTTCAATTTCTTGTATCTCACAAATTTTATCTAAAGCTCAAGTTGTTGTGATAATAAATAAATAAATAAATAACTTATCTCTAATATAAGTACGGAGTTTTATGATTGTTGTGTATCCTTGTGTTTCATTACACCCAAATGCCGTATTTGCGGTGGTACATGAAAATTTGAACCTAGCTAGTATATGTTCAAATATTGATTCATAAAATTAAGTATTAAAATAATCAAAATCTGATGCAACTAGCAAATAATTATATATTTGAAAGACTAATCAAACAAATATATATTACTAAAAATATAATATAAGTTGTACAATACTGCCCATTTATGTCATATATTTTGGCATTGTATATATAATAAGCATTTCTCCGGCCTATTAATTCTCCAGCCTGCATGCACATTAGCATTTGGTAAAGAAAAACATAAAACACATACAAAATGAGAACATTTTACATGGCTTTAAAGACAATTCTGATGCTTATATTTATATATATTGTGTTGCAGAGTAATGTGGTTGTTGTTGTATCTTCATCTTCTTTAAGTAGTACTACAACTCAAAAATGTGTACACAGCCAATGGTTAGCACTGTCACAGCTCAGAGCTCTCAATCTTCATTCACCCCCTCTGCTGCCGTCTTATCCATGCGACGAGAGGAAGTCTTCAAAGAAGGTGATGGAATGGAATATGGAGGATGAGGATTGCTGTAGATGGGATGGCCTTTCATGTGACCCTGCCACAGGTTATGTCATCGGACTCGACCTCAGTTTCAGTATGTTGTCTGGTGAAATTTTTCCCATTTTCAATCTTCACCATCTTCAAACTCTCGATCTTTCTTGCAACAATTTCAACTCCACTCCATTTCCCTCCGGATTCAAGAAACTCAGGAATTTGGTGCACCTTAACCTTTCGCAGACCTCTTTCTCTGGTCAGATTCCTGTGGAGATTTCAACACTGACAAGGTTGGTGTCTCTTGATCTTTCCTCGATGTTCACTGCTTCTGTAGAGTTAAGAAAACCAAACCTTGAATGTTTTTTCATGAATATGAGTTCTTTAAAAGAGGTGTATCTTGATCGTGTAGACCTCTCAGCTCAAGGCTCTAATTGGTCTCAAGTCTTATCCTCTGCATTGCCTCATCTTCAAGTTTTAAGTTTGTCCAACTGTTATCTCAATGGTCCAATTCACCCTTCATTTACAACACTAAAATCTCTGTCTTATTTGCAGCTTAGCTTTAACT
>CM008341.1:39340786-39351128 GCA_002525835.2 Ipomoea batatas | reverse complement strand
TTTATTTTATATTTTTTTTTAATTTTTTAAATTTTTATTTTTTTTATAAATTCTATTTTTTATTAAATACCATTATTTTAATAACTATTATAATTTTTTTATATTTTAAATAAAACAATTACAATATTTAATTATACAATTCTATCTATTTTCCAGAAAATGAACCAAACACACAAAGACAGTTTTCCATAATACATCCAAACACTGGAAATGAAACTGTTTTCCGAAAAATGACTCATTTTCCAGAAAACATTTTCCAGAAGTCCTTTTTCTGCTTTCCAAACGGACCCTTAATTGGGCGGAAAAAAATAGTTTTCTTTTATTCAACAAATGCTTTTGCTTTAATGTATAGATAGATTGGACATATATATAAGCTGTAAGAGAATTTTTTTACACTTTTAGTCTCATGGCTATAGTGGCACTATCAGGATTGATTCACGTCTTTCAAATCTTGCAATTTTGGTCCATGACTATTGTTCTTGTTGCAAAATGGTCCTTCCAATAGATTTTTCGTCAATTTCTCGCCGGAAAAAAAGTTCCCTTTCAAGCAGGGTTAAAATGGACATTTATATTTTTGGCCGTTGTTGACATGTTATTCTACTGAATAAAGTGCAAAAAACTCTAAAAAAACAAAACAATTGCGAGAGGAACCCTAATATGCTATCATCTCATCAATACAATTGCGAATAAGAGAAAAACATTGATTGCCATGTCAGCTATATGGATAATCTATGTTAATTTATCTCATTCTAGTCCTTTACTGGCTATAATCACGAGACAGGATTTTACATAGTGCACACCCTCAGTAGCTATAGACTTGTTTTTCCCTTCATTTTAATAGATTGTTTAGGAAACGTTTGGTTTGACGAATTGGGCGTACATGAAAAGGCTTATAGGAATCCTGAAATAAATAAATTCTTGCATTATATTAACATATATGATGATGATCATTTTCTCCTGGTCCACCTCAACTTCAACTCCAACTCCAACTCTACCTCCAAACCCTTAATTATTATATTGCATGAATAATTTCTGTCATCAATACTATTTTTCTGTAGATTTTTGGCCATGAATATAATATTTATTATCATTTCAAGTAGTCAAATTTTAATATATGTATTATTATTCGTAGACTTAATTGAATAAATTGGCACGTAAAGATCAACGAATCTAATCCACATACACTGGAAAACATAAGTTATCATCTACCAATTCCATTAAGGCCCCGCCAGCAAAAGAGAATATTTTTTTCCTGCCAGAATAACAGGTCAACAATAGTCAACAATGCAAATGTCATTTTAACCCTGATTGAAAGCGAATTTTTTTTCCTGGCGAGAAATTGACGGAAAATCAGCTGAAATGATCATTTTTACAACAAAAACAATAATCGTGGACCAAAATTGTAAAGTTTGAAAGTTGTGCAGTAGATCAATCTTAATAGTGCCACTATAGTCGTGGGACTAAAAGTGCAAAAAACTCTAAGCTGTGATAATGAAGTCGGAGAAGAATGCAGGAGAGAGAGAGAGAGAGAGAATGAATGGAATTAAAGAAAATCAAAGTTTATTAATTAAAGAGAAGGATTATATCAAGGGTGTGTTTGGTTCGTACATGAGAAACGGAATTGGAATGATAATAAAATACTTGGTAATGGTAAAGGTTTTTGTGGAAGTATTTAGGGTGGAATTTGAATGATTATCAATATTGATGTTTGATTATGTAACATCACACTATAATGGGAATAAGGTGTTTTATCAATACAAAAAAAATAAAAATAAAAAAAATCAAAAAATTGATTAAAAAAACAAAACTTTTGAAATAACTAAAACATGCTTGCACAATAAAAACAAAAATAAAAATTTGAGGTTAATTAGCATATTCGAGCTCCCCATAAAAAATCGGTTTTATGAAAATTTTCAAATTAAAAGTCAATGGGAGGTCCATTTTATCGTAGATGCATATATATGTAATAACTAAAAAATGCTTGCACAATTATTCAATTTTATAATTTGTCTTCATTTATAAATTTCATAGTAATAGAAAAACAATGCATGTCTGTTCCAACAAAGTTTGTAACTTACTATCCTTGATACATACTAAATTATTATTATTTTTTTTTTGAAACCAATCTTGATATACTAAAGCTTCTGATCTTCATTATCACACTGATAATCTTCTATCTTCAGGATTGCATTAACTGAGATTTCAGTTGGTTCACATCAGCTTGCTTGAGAGGCTTCAGGATGAACACACTAGCTCCTGCCTCCATGCATCTGTCAATCAATTTTTATTGGTTTATCAAATAATTAAACAATAATTTATTACTGTTAGCAGAATTTAAGGTTGTCTGATTAACCCCAATTAAGGAACTGGTAATGAATTGTACTTACTGGTTGATCTGACTTGGAGTGTTTTCGGATGACATTACCACAACTGGAACATCCTTAAACATGGCTGAGCCCTGTAATATACAACACGTACCCAACATATTAATTAATGTTAGAGACTGACGGAAAGGTAAAAAAGACAAGATTTACGTGGTTCAGTAATGTCTATATTCACCAGAGCGAAACTATTATTTTATTAATTGTAGTGGTAATGATAAAGCATTTACATGTACATGTACAGAGCAAAACTATACATGTTTCGCTAGAGTATTTTACGTTAATACGTAAGACATACTCACCAACAATTAAGATTATATCATGAAATATCAAACTAGTATTTTA
The DNA here is from genome assembly GCA_002525835.2 of Ipomoea batatas. Taxonomy (NCBI): domain Eukaryota; kingdom Viridiplantae; phylum Streptophyta; class Magnoliopsida; order Solanales; family Convolvulaceae; genus Ipomoea; species Ipomoea batatas. Next base: position 39,348,402 of record CM008341.1, on the reverse strand, counting down.
CGTCATGTCATATTTGGATAGCCTTATAAATGTGACTATATATAGCTATAAAGTATTAAACGTCTCACGAAAACAGTCTTACACAATACGACTTACTCTAGCAAATATAATTTCAGTGATATTCAAATTAATTAAGACGCAACATTTACACCACTAATAATTCAGGGGTGACATTGAAAATTGACATATTATAGAGAGGTTTTAATTAAAATTAAAGATTCTGACCTTGACTTTCTTAAGAAACTCATAGCCATTCATTTCAGGCATGGAGTAATCTGTTATTATCAAATTCAGCTTTGGGACCTGCAGAAAGATAATATTATTCAAAAATATAAATATTCGAAGTAATAATTAAGATTTGTGCATATATGGAATGAAATTTAGTACTAACGTTGGTGTTTGGAGAGTTGTTTTGGTCATCTCCTGCTAATAACCCCAGGTACTCCAAGGCTTTCAATCCATTCTCTGCAGTTGTTACTGAACCCAAATTTCATGATAAAAAAACAATAAGTAATATCATATTTTTCGTAAAGTTGTACTTTACGCTTTACAAATTGTACTCTCTCTACATGTACTTCTGATAAAGCACAAGGTACAATTTTACATAGAACTCGTCATTTTAATCCATGGCACTAGAAAGCATTATGTCAAGTGTGATTTAATTTGTCTCTCAATTAAGAATATAAGCATTCTATATTTAGTATGCTGCTCACCCCTCGAAATTTTCCCAAAGTAACGATAGAATTTAGGAGGGGAAAAAAACATTTTCTTTACGATATTAAAAACTAAGCATTTTAATGAATTGAATGGCATTAAAAGTGTAAATGAGTGTATTCTTTAAAAAAAAAAGTGTAAATGAGTGAGTAGAGCATAATTCTCGTACCAAAGCGTCATGAGTTTGATTCTTAAGAATACTTAATTTATCCGGTGCGCACACTAAGATAGTGACGACAGATTTTATTCGTTACCCATAAAAATGAATTGAATGAAATACCTTTGCAAGAAGCGGCCTTGAACAATTGCTCAACAATGGTACGGTCAACCGTACTGTCATCAACCGCCAGCACATGCATGACTGCAGACATTTTTCTTTCCTTAATCTCAACGAAAACAGGAGTTTTATGTTATTTGCAGTTTCAGTTGTAATGATGAATTTGGCGCAGAAAATGGGTGATATTTAAAGAGAAGAATTCTGCTACCGAACGCGACGATTCAAGAAGATCTACTGAATCGTCACAAATATTTCGTAATCTTTTCAAATCGTTTGTTTTAGCACATTCATAAATAATTTGCGACGAATGGCCCCCATTGTATCTTCGTTTCTGATCCTCCACTTCATTCACTTCCCTTCTTCTTCATTTCTCTTTTACTATTTTTCTTTATTATTTTTGCAATCTTATTTAATTATTTTAAAATTTTGTGCATAAAATCTGGTGTTTATTAATGGTTTAAATGCATCAATTTAATAGGACAACCTGGGTACTACGTTCTTTAGATTTTTAACATAAATATCTTAAATATTTGAATAATATAATTGATATTGTATAAGATATGATCTAAAATACGATACGATTTAAGATACGGTCTGAAATAAGAGTAGAATAAGATTATAATATAGTGTTAAATTATTAATTATTGTTCAAAATTATAAGTATTAGTAAAGTTAAAATCTATCTAGATTGGGTAGCTGTACCGGTACTGATTAGAATATATTTTTTGTAATATATGTTCATTGTATATTAAATCAATTATATTATCTTCCAAGTTTATTTTGGTTTAAAAAAAAAAACAAGCTATTTAAATCAAATAATTTTACCAAATATTTTGTATTTACTGAAGAATATGCCATGTAACAAATGACGCGTGACTACTTTTTATATTTGTTAATTTACTGATTTTACCTCATCGTCATAAATCAACGGTCTCACCTAGAGAAGTCCAACTCTCATAGTCATCTAATCAAAGCAAAAATTAATTTTTATTTTTTGTGTGGTTTGTAAGTTACTGTATTACACAAGAATGTCATTTACCTAATGAATATTCTTGAGTAATGGTTGAGTTTTTTCTTCTTCGCCCAAAAAAAAGTTAATTTTCCTATGAATATGTTTAGATGAGTTAAATTTTCAAAAAATATTTAGGTGAGTTATCGTCAAGTGCAAAAAAAAAAAATTTAATTCTTTAGTTTTTTTTTTTAAAGCAAAATTCTATTAGTTGATTGTTATTAATAATAATAAATAAATAAAAAAGTGCACAAAAATTATTATATTATTTCTTAAATAGAAATAGTAATGAAAAATTAAAAGAAAAAAACATAAAACGTCCAAATTCGTCAAAAATGACAAACAGAAACGGACATAACGGCACTCTGCCACCTTGGTGCCGTTGTCTCCGCCACTTTACCGCTGCTAATGTTGCGTTTGGTTTGTGAAATTTGTCATAATAATAATAATAATAATAATAATAATAATAATAATAATAATAATAATAATAATAATAATAATAATTTCTACAAAATTATTTTATTTTATTTTATTTTTTGGGTCTGTCTCGTTTGAAATATTGTGGAATTTAATGGTCTCTTTGCAAATAAAATGGAAACTCCCAAATATTAATTTAGTTAAAATTTATATTTTTTATTTTTATATAATTTAAATAAATAATTGTATATATTTTTACTTTTTTAGTAATATTATTAAGAATTATTTTATTCCAAATTTTGTAAAATATTTTTTTGCATAAAATAAATTTATTTTCATTATTTTTTATATTTAAAATTAATTTATATACTCTTAGAAGATAATAATTATGGGAAGAAAATAATTTTTGTTGGTACAGAAATATTTTTTAACTTATGTGAAAGTGAATTTGATATGTTAAGATCAGACATACTTTTAAATGTGGGCGATTATTGTATTAATGTATATTAGATAGCCTTACAATAGTGATAATGAAGTTGAAGCAATTGAATCGTTCTGATTGTATCACTTTTATCAAATTATTACTATTCTAATTAAAAAATTTGTAATTGAAAGATTTACCATTTCAATCACTCTGACAATCATACTCTTTATCAAATATTTAATAAATTATAGGTATTTTTGTAAATTTTTTTTTTTTTATGTATTTCTTAACCCAACTAATAAATTATTAAGTATTGTATGCCATGTATTCTTTTCATAGTCATAGAATATATAGTGGAATAGTAGTCTTCTTTTTATATCTTAATATTTTCCCTTTTCATTGTTTTTTTTTTGTTTTGTTTTTGTTTTTGTTTTTACCATGTGAACCGTACCAAACATCTAGTTAAATAGTATAAGTTTTATTCATTTTTTTAACAAATACTCCCTCAGTCACATTTTGTGTCTGGTTCGATTAACGAGACTTGACTGAAGTTATTTTTAATTCAATTTTTCATAATATTAAGTTTAGTATTAAACTATTATTATACAAAATTTATATAGTTAGAAACTACACTAAAAGTACTATTAAATACACACAAAAATCAAATTTAAAAATAAGTACTATTAAACACACAAAAAAATCAAATTTAAAAATAAGTAAAAAATAATAATGAAAATAAACAAAGAAGAAATAGTTGATTTGACTATTGAATAATAAGTATAACAGATAAAATGAGACAGAGGGAGTAGTATTTTTCCTAACCCCCAAAAAAGTGATATATTATCATAAAAATAAAGAGTTAATTTTTGTTTTAGTCTTTTAACCATTGTGTTTTTCGAGTTTGATTATCAAATTCAAAGTTGATCCCAATTACTATTGAATATCTCAGTTAATAGTTATAGATCAAATTTGATCAATTTCAAAATCTAATACTAGAAGTAAAAATGTATGAAATAATAAAAAATAAAGCTAAAATTAACTCTAAGAATAGTTTTTGTTAAAATTAAAAAAAAATCTCAATGCATTGTTCCAAATACACTAACCAATTTAAAAAAAGTTACTCTCTTTGTCACATTTTATCTGTTCTACTTACTATTCATTGGTAAAACTAACTTTTTTTATTTGTTTATATATTTTCTTTATTACTTTTTACTTATTTTCGAGTTTGATTTTTTGTGTTTAATAGTATTTTTAGTTTAGTTTCTAAACATATAAATTTTGTATACTAATAGTACTAAATTTAATTTTATGAAAAATTGAATTAAAACTAACTTTAGTCAAGTCTTGTTAACCGAACTAGACACATAAAATTGGACGAAGGGAATAATAATATAAGTCTAAACCCAAACTCTCATTCCCTAAATCAGTAGAAGAGGTAAATTGTGGGATATGCATGGACCGACTAATAAACCCCCAAATGCTTATACATTAATGCGCACAACAATGTCAAATTCATATACCTCCATTTTTTGGTCCTTGGTAGAATGCAACACATGTACTCTACGACTGCTGGTCAAAGAAAGCTTATGAATCGATTTAGATTGGTTGACAAGTTGATTTGTGTCCCAGGAACAAGAAGCTAACAATTAGTTATATCGTGGATCCTACATAGTGTATTGTGAATCTTAGTCAAAATTATATATCTGCAGTTAACATATAATATATGTACCTTCAGTTTATTTATCCTCATTTACATAGTATGACTTAGAACAAGGTCAAAATATGTACATAACATCTGAAGACACATAATATGTTAAATGCATGATATACACAATCTAGATTAAGATCCACAATAGGCATGTGAATCTTGGTCCATGATATAATTTGTGAGAAACTAATAGTATATAACATCACTAACAACCGCAAAATGCAGAGTTTAGCTAGATTCCTACTTTTTTAAAGTGATGAGAGGAATCCTCAATCATTATTTGAATAGCTAGCTATACTGGGTTATAAAATGCAGAGTTTAGATTCTTACCTTTTTTTTTAGTGACAAGATAAATCTTCAATCATTATTCAAAGATATATACTAGGTAAATCTCATACTGGACCCAATTAACAAATAATTATAATGAAATAAATTAGTATAGATTGTTCATAGCTAACCAATTTCAAATTAAAAAGATCAATATATAAATCATACTCAAAAATCAAACTTAAAATCTCATAATTATCAAATTAAGCAACATTTTGTATCACTACCTTTGTGTATCGACATCGTCTTTCTTGGACAATATTCATGTGTTGTACCCTTTTATCTATGAGACATGATTGGACCCCAGATATTTGACAGCAGTTTAAGTTAGGTGGTGTCTAGTAAATTTGCTTCCAAACTTTCCAACACGACCATCTGCTAAAGCTGACAAGAAACTACACACACATTCGTTCAACAAATCTCCATATATTAATTATAATGTATAGCATCAAAATGATTTTAAAATAGAAGAAAAATAAATGACTTCTTTTAAAATTATCTCATATTTAACCAATTTGTTTGACGTGAGTAATGGTGTAATATCAATCCTTAAAGAGAGGTCGGGAGTTCAAACATTTTCTTGTATGAAAAATATAATTTTGGCCAGCACTTTGCCATTTAATTGGACTGACGGCTTGGTGTGAACGGAGGTACCTGCTCAGAACACCTCATATGTTAATAAAAAATATCTCATATTTTTAAAATTGCAGGATGTGTAGTGTCTCAACTGGCTTATAGGTTAACCCCAAATCCATCTTAGAGAATGTCATATGTTACATCTTAGAGACAAACCTTTGAAGAAGAAAATGGTGGTTATATCTCATTCTAATTGTATTATGATTAGACTCATAATGTATGTCTATCTAGTTACATTATTGTACCTTGAATTATATTATATTATGGACATATAACCTAACTAAAAGTCTTCTTTGAGTTACTTACTCCTAGTAAACTAGGACAATACTTTTGTCATATTAGCCTATGATAAATTTTATAATCCTCTCAAGCTCTTGTGCCCTAACCCTATTTATTTTGACCCACTTCACTTCACCAATTTAATCTTATGCTGTTATTCTACATATAGGCTAAACCATATGAATTGGTCTAGGCATGACCCATATGCTAGTATTCAAGATATAACAGTGTAGGCTAAATCATATGAGTTGGTCTAGTCGTGCCAAGTTACCCTCCCATGTAATGTGGGCTGGGCTAGACCAAGTTAGTTAGCGCGCATATTGCTTTTATCTATTTCTTTTAATTACTTTTTATTTAATATCATAATCTAAAAATGTATTGGTTTAAATTTATTTTACATACAAGACCAATCTCAACCCCTTTTATAAAGAGTCTCACACTGATACTGATTTACAAAAATATTTATGTATTAGTTTAAATTTATTCATTGTAACGGATAAGTTTATAATTTGAATTAGTTTTAATTCTTATTTAAAAAAATAATTCTTCAATATTGTTCAAATCATCACCACATTTGTGAGAAGTATACGTGTCAACTTAGTCATGATCAGCATGTCAAATCAGTAGTACCTTACTAAGTATGTAAAATGAGCTCAATTGTATTTTTCTTTTACCGATTTAAAGAAATTGATTGAAATTTTTTTCAATTAAGAGACTCAATTACACTATTTACTAGACTTATGAATTAATTTGAGAGGTTTTCCTTAATTTTAAATTAAAATAGTAAATTAAGTTTGTAGTTACTTAAAGTGAAAATTTGGAGCAATGATTTTATTGGTGGTTAGAGTAACAAAAATTTTGTAGTGCAAGAATTTTATCAACAACGACTGCTGTGTGCCATGTCAGATGGTCAAACCCTATTATAAACTGACACGTGTATGGCTATTAAGATGGCCCCACATTCCCTTTTTCCCTCTACTTTTTTTTTATTTATTATTTATTATTTTCTCTTTTTTACCACTAAATAAAGAGTCTGTCCGGCGCTCAGACAACAGAGAGAAATAAAGAGAGCTTTAAATGCTTCACTGACTCACCGCTTAGCCGCCGTCACATTCTCCGGCGAATTCTCCGGTACTGGCGTCTCTTGAACCGGTTGAAACACTCGCTCCTCCAGCGCCGGCGTTTCCCATTTCCGGTGATATCTAAACCTCATAACTTCACGTTCTTGATTTTCCGTTTCTGTCCATTTTTAGTTTCCGCGGCTTTGTTCTTGCCAGCACAGCTTCTTTGAAGTTTTCCGGTTCTGGGCATTTCTCTTTGTTGTTATTTGGTCTGCATTTCTAGCCGTTATGGCCAAAGATGAAATTTTTGAGGGCTAGAAAGTGTTAAAAGTAGTCATTTTCAGCCCCAGTTGTAGTTGGGTTTCTTGTCTATTCTTGTTAGTCTAGCTGCATTTTTCACCGTTATATTATATTATTTTTTCCCAACAAAAGTGCGACTTTGCTGTGATCTACATATCTGTTCAGTGTGTTCTAAGGTTTTTGAGTGGTTGTAATGGAAATATAACAAAGGGTGTGTACTTTTTCTGCATTTGTGTGGGTTGAGGTGGAGGATTTGAGATGAGAAAGGTGTTGTGTGGTTTGGTTTTGAGCCTTTTAGCTCCCATTCTGGTTTGTGCTGTGTACCCTTCACTGGATGATGATGTTCTAGGGTTGATTGTGTTTAAGGCTGATATTCAAGATCCAGATGGGAAGCTGGGGGCTTGGAATGAAGAGGATGATAGTCCTTGTAGGTGGAATGGGGTGAAATGTAGCCCTAGATCTAA
>CM008341.1:39258364-39271082 GCA_002525835.2 Ipomoea batatas | reverse complement strand
CCATGAAACAACAAATGAGATTGTTTAATTAATGAACTCAATTGATTTTTTTTGAAAGCAATGAAGTCAATTGATTATTTTATAAAATTTTAATTAATTTAAGTTGGATTAAATTTTATTTAGATCAAGTTAAAAATATCCTTGTGCATAATATATTCACCTCCGGTTGGAATCTTGTCTAACAATTTGATCGGAATGTTTGGTTGAATATCAAATTAAAATAAGAAAAGCATATTGATAATCCGTCATTAGATAAATATTAAAGAATAATTTTAACCAGTAATCAAAAAATATAACACGACTCTATGTATAAATATAAAATTGAATTTTTATTCTATAGTGACCAACCATATGTATGAATGAATAAAGAGGAAATTGCCTCAAAAGGATAGTTGAGTGGGTGAAATTAACATAATACACATACGTATCTAATATTATGAGTTTGATTCTTGTTACCTCTCTTGTATGATTTATGAACTATTACACATGAGCGAAATTTACCCAATACACATTATCTGATAATGACTGCGAATTTCTCTTTGCACAAAAAAAAAAAAAAGAAGAAGAAGAAGGAGAAGAAGAGGTAATTGAATTGATGTCAGAGCTATTAAAGAGGAACTTGAATTGACGTTGGAGGTATTAATTATTATTTGGAAAAATTGTAATTTATGCCCTCACAAATATATCAATTATCAATATATGTCACCCTTAAATTATTAGTGGTGTAAATATTGTCTCTCAATTTAAAAAACGTGACATATATTACCTTTCTCTTGAATTATTAGTGGTGTAAATGTAGTTACCTATCGTTTTTCACTTTTTCCTGTTTGAAGACCACATGTTTTTCCTCCATTTTTCTTTCTTCGTTTGTTTTCCTTCCGCCAACAACAATATTTCTCCTTCTTCCTATTAGGGGAGAGGCAATATATGTCACGTTTTGAAAATTGGAGCAACAAGTACACCACTAATAATTCAGGAGTGACATTGATAATTGACATATTTGTGAGAAGCATAAATTACATTTTCCTTATTATTTTATTATCATAAAAGAGATGACCGAATGGTCGATGAAACATGATTTTTGTACTAAAAGTTACGAGTTTGATTCTTGTCAATACTCTCTTGACCGAGCCTGTTACGTAGGGTCTTCGTAATACATTTTATCTTTCTTGCGTGATTTACGAATTATTATACAAAAACTAAAATTTATATCGCATACATCACTAAATAGTGACTGCAATTTTCTTCTGTCATCCAAAAAAATAATAATAAACAAATAGGAAATTGAGAGATAGAAACAACTTAAAAATGCATGTGCTTTTGTCGGGAGATTGAGCTTAGCGGTTGGTGGTTCTAAGTTGGAACAGCTGCATGTGCAAATCGGGTCGTTGTTTTACGTCCTTCAAATCCGATCCACACAACCAATCACTATTTCTTTCCGGAATTGCGATCTAAATGAATAGACTCATCAAACAAAAGTAATTTAAATTATGATTGTATTATATACCGGAAATCTGAATTAATAGTGACATATCAAGTTTAGATGGATAATATCACGTAATCTCGGTCTTAAATTTGTTTGAAGGAAAAAAAAATATATTAGAACAAGAATTTCATAATAGAGTTAGGAGGGACAACGTCCCAATACAAAGAATGATCCTGCCTAGAGAGATGACAAGATTTAATCATCACTTTTGGTATAAATCAATAGGCGCATCATATCAAGGTTAATCATTATATGACCTTCAAGTCCACTAAAGCAACCACGATTGTTGCTCGTATGAATAGCTCAACTAGTCGTAGGGGTAAACTTTGTTATAAAGGATCAATGATTGAGTCTCACTAGTGACAGTGTGGAGAAACCTCTAAAAAATGAAATGATTCTTTATAGTTTATACACAGTAAACAAAAATCTAACCTCTATTGATCAGTTGAGTCGCCATGATTAACCTCATGAATTAAATTACTTTTGTTTTACGAGTCCATTCTTTTAGGCCGCAATTCCTTGTGACAAAAAGGTGGAATAAAATGAATTTTAGAAGCCTTAATTACATCACTTTTTCCCTCGGTAGATATGTATAATCACATCAAGATTGACCATTATCCTATATGGACCATCTTCATAAGTACATTAAAAAGAATGAAAACCTCTATGGCATATCAATTATATGTTCTCTAATATAATGCATACACGTTTCTCAGTTTAGTTTCATTTCAACATCTTGATACAGATATCTGCCTTATTTAGTAACATAGTTACCTTATTAGTCAATTTTAGCTTATTTGACCACTATTAGTTGTTTTACTTGGTGAAACAATATTAATGCTTGATTAATTAACTTTTTGTAACAGCTTATTACTTTTTGACATCAAACCCACTAACCTATCAAAAAAAAAAACAATTATTTACCAAACACACCCATCATTAAACAAAAGAGTACGTGTCTACTACTACACTCAGTAACATGTAGTGTTTTACAAAGTTGCATTTATGCTTTGTTAGGAGTACGTAAGGAAAAAAGTACAACTTGCAAAGTATAATATAAGATTTTACTGAGCACATGACATTATAAAATTTTCCAAAAAAAAAAAAAACTATAAATAATAACAAAAAATTTTTCCAAAGAATTTATTGTTTGTTCTAATAGGACTTGGACATATCATATGTCTAGTTCCCAAATCTATCCTTACAATTTTATTTTTATTATTATTATTTTTTGTATAAATAGAGCCACCCACACCTTTTCCTAAGACCAAGCAAGCTAGCTCATCACTCCCACAAGTTCCTATCACTCATCTTCTTTCTTTCTTTCTTTCTTTCTCTTCATCAATGGCAGTTCCAACACCATTCTCAATCCCCTTTCTCCTACTCTTCTTGCCAAGCTTTTGTGTTCATCTAGCTTTTGGTGACTATGGAGGATGGCAGACTGCTCATGCTACTTTCTATGGTGGTTCTGATGCTTCTGGCACAATGGGTACATTTCGATCAATTTTGATTCTTCGATTCTCACTATTTTATTTCTCGAGACACATTCACTATTTTATTTCTCGAGACACATATAGTTATTTAGGACGTACCATGCCATCTTCTTTTTATTTGTTTTGGTTTTAGTTAAAGAGTGATATTGACAAAAACTGACAACTATTCAGAACTAAAATATAGGTTCAGTTCCAATTTTGCCCCATTGACTATTCTGTTTTTTTTTTTTTTCCTCACTTCTTACCATTGAGTTTAAATTGACCGGATTTGAAGTTGAACTATACAAAATGTGTTACTTTTAGTAGTCCTTCTTGAGAACTAAAGTGGGGCATAATTTTTTTTTTTTTGGGTGTACCTAAGGTTCACCGTCGAACACAATAACTAATCCCTAGATGAATTGTAGGCACCTATTTGGGTGGGATTAGTGGGACATATTACTAGTTGATTACAAACCATATAAAAAGGGGGAAATGAGTAAAATGAGTGTTTTTGAAGTCAAATGTAGCAAATTTCATTTAGGTCCCCCATAGTTATTTAGGATTTGGAGTGTTTTTTTTTGGTGTAAATTGTAAAATGAGCAATGGAATGCAGGGGGAGCTTGCGGATATGGCAACTTGTATAGGACAGGCTATGGCACCAACATTGCAGCACTAAGCACTGCCCTCTTCAACAATGGCCTGGCTTGCGGTTCATGCTACGAGCTTATGTGCACCGGCCCCTACTGCCTCCCTGGCTCGGTCACCATCACCGCCACCGACTTCTGCCCGCCCAACCCCGGCTTGCCCAACGACAACGGCGGCTGGTGCAACCCTCCCCGGCCACACTTCGACATGGCCGAGCCTGCCTACTTACAAATTGGTGTTTACCGTGCTGGAATTGTGCCTGTAAATTACCGAAGGTAAAGGATTGGTATTTGTGTGTAGAAGCACTAGATTAATTCAGTTGGGTCCTGTTCTGACTCCGTTAGAGATGACGACACTTGGTAGTAAGTGTGTAATTGCTAACGAATTACGTATTGGATCTTGACAGGGTGCCTTGCAGAAAGAAGGGAGGAATAAGGTTCACAATTAACGGACACATCTTCTTCAACCTGGTGTTGGTGACTAACGTTGGAGGGTTCGGAGATGTTCATGCAGTTGCAATCAAGGGGTCGAGGACCGGGTGGCAACAAATGTCGCGGAATTGGGGGCAAAATTGGCAAAGCAACTCCGTTTTGAATGGCCAAAGCCTCTCATTTCAGGTCACCACAGGTGATGGAAGAACAGTCACCAGCTTCAATGCTGCACCTTCTGACTGGCAATTTGGTCAAACTTACGAAGGAGCTCAATTTTAAATTTCAAAATTTTAAAAAACTTTATATTTTTATAGTTCGATCTTCTGGTGCAACGGAGTCAACTAAAGGGTAAAATGGCCCAAGGAGGCTCTAACAGAGTCAACTAAAGGGTAAAATGGCCCAAGGAGGCTCTATAGCCGTGGTGGCTGCTACCACCCGCTTAGGCCTATATATTATATATATGTGTGTCTATTTAATCTTTTAATGATATTTAATTTGAGGGTTATATATAATTATATAAGATGGGAAGGTTATATTTTCACAAAGATAAGTTAATTCCTATGAGATATCTTATATGACTGAACCTTTATATGAGAGATTTCAAATTTTTATTCTCAATGTACTAAAAACATAATTAGTTAGTGGTTGTAATGATTAAACAAGTTCACAATATGCAATAGAGTGTGTACTTAATCCCAATTTGGTGTGTGGGAATGATTGGAGCAATTTAATAATATGATTTGAATTATGTTATATCTTGGTTCTTTTCTATTTCCGAGATCATTATATTTTATTTAGAAATAGTATTGTGCATTTAGATTTGAATGAATGATTTTCCCATATAGCAACTCTGAATAAGAAAAAAATTACATTTTTGGGCCAGTAGTTGCCGGAAATTTGGTTACCAGGACCAGATGTGACAACAAAAGTATACTGGTGAATACTTGTGCACTAAATGTGGAATAGTTGAGGGACCAAAAGTGACAATATTTGTTCGGTAATCTAACAAAGGAACACAGAAAAGTATAACTCTCTTACTTCAGTTAACGAGAATTGACTAAAACTTACATTGGTTAACGAGACTTGATTGAAGCCGTTAATGAGTCTGCGGAGGCCCGAGGTAAATTTACAGCAATGTCTGCATCAGGAAGAGTCCCCTTTTAGTCAGATGTGGGAAGAAATGAAGCTCAGAGATGATGAAGTTTAGCACCTGTGATTTGCAGGACAAACAGCTTAATGATCTTTGTCCTTGGCTACATTCCGAGGTAATCGGCTGATGCTCTCGTCCACTATTCTGTAGTGCCGCGTAAACTGCTGGTGTAGCTTTCCAGCGCATCGATCAACATGAGCTTCGAATCTGCTGTACAACGCGGGCACTGTTATGAACATAATAGCCCCTGCAACAACACAAGAAGCCAGGTCAGAGATCAATGACTGCATTACGAATCTGCAGAGAAGGCGTTCCTGATATACAATTCTCCCAGCTCGTTGATAAGATGAATAGCACAATCCTTGTCAAGCCGTGAATGACAATGCTTCTGTTTTGTATATTGCTCGGTGTATAAGTGTTAGGATCAAGCGCTTACTATTACGCCAAAAGCTATAGCTCATAGCGAAGGCGCAACTTTATTTCCTTATTGTATCGCCACATTTTCGAGAGGCCTGTGCTGGACTTTAGCCCTTCAGGCCTCCGCCCAACAATCCCCCGAGGCAAGGTGCTAGATTTTGGCCCTTCAGGCCCAACAATCCCTCGAGGTAGGATGTTGGACTTAGCCCTTCAGGCATCCGCTCAACAAGCCCTATAGCCACCAAGTGCTGGACTTGGTCCTTCACTGGCCTCCGCCCAACAATAAGTAAATTGTGCACAAGAATATAGCAGAAAAGCAGTCGATGCAGTTCACTAATTAAAACCGAAGAGCGAATGTTCATTTTTAGCCCCTCATAGAATAAGTAAGCCATTTTTTGATGCACATTTTCCATCAGTTCATTGCTTCTCCCAAGATTTGTTAGTTACTACAAGGTTCATACTTCATATACTGCAGTACTGAAATAAACCACGAATTCTTGAAGACACAGAAATTTAGGCTCAGCCAAACTGTCATCGCAAGGAACTTATAGCATGTATGGTTCACGAAATAGACCATGTATGGTTCACGAAATAGACCTGGAATGGAATAGGATACTATTCTTCCGATATTCATTCTATGAGCCAAAAATGGTGTTAGGGAAAAACAGCGACGGATTCTAAAGAAACGCGAATCTGAGCATGTATGTTGCAATGAATAATAGTTGAGAAACGCACGAAAAGTGAAAATTGGTTTTTTGGAACAGAAAACAATGCATACCTATATAGGTGAGTGTGAAAATAGAGACCATGCTGCCAATGGTAGACAGAAGCCACAGAACAATCACAACCTGCATTTTGGACAAAATTTAGCATATACATAATGTAACTACGTAAGATCAGTTATGCAAGTTAAGCGCACTAAATTTCTTGACATGGACATCATCGGTAAATGCGCCTCATAAAAGGTAACCGAATAGATCTCATATTCAAGAGAAGTGGGGGTATTACGGGTTTAATACATTCATTAGCAACTCGCCTTGAAAACAAGTTTGAAATCTTTCCCGAGAGTGATATCGTGAGCCATTAGCAACATATAATTGATTTTGACACGAAATGATGCAGCTGCATTGTTGACCATTTCTTCCGACAAGACTAGCTGAGGCAATGTCTGAAGTTGTCTGCAGAAAACAAAACAGGAATTTCATTCCACATCCAATGTAAACATTGGAAAAACACATATTCATAACACAATCGTGGGTTTTTATCAAGGATAGACCGGCCATACTTATTTTTGTAGGCAGCATAGTTTGCACGAAGAAAAAGTAGGACGGTTAAAACCAGCAAGATGTCGGAACAAACTGATAAGAAAGGCAATCCCGAGTGCTCAAACAAGAGCCACGCAACTGTTGCTATAACAATTATACCAAACGAACCACGTCTCCACCTCCACAATATTACATCAGCAGCTTAAATCAACGTGAAATAATGAGTCAGTCTACAAGATTGTAGGAAAGGTGAGAAGAAATATGCATCAACAATCATATATGGAAACAAAATGATCTCTAGGACGGGGGTAACCCCAGCCAAGATGGCTAAGGATATAGACTTGTAACCACAAGGTCACGAGTTCAAATCCTAGCTTTCTTGGTTTGAACTGATCAGCTATGGACAACCTAGGCTGGTTTACCTCCTTGTGGTCCTTTGTCGGTTAGGATCACAAGACGGGGTTTACCCACACCCTCGGGTAGTGGCTGCAGGTTTCCTCGTCACCCAAAATGATCTCTAGGACATATACAAACATGACTCTTTCAACTGTAACATCGATCACACTCTCTATCGACTTCAACTTCACTAGGACCTTATTTCTCAACCATTCCGGTTTTCCTACCAGATTAATCTGGATTCGGTTGTATTAGCAGCCCAGTTACCAACTATCCAAAACTGCTAGGTTAATTACATAAATGGATTTTGGTAAAGTACATTCTAACTCTTTAACTGTGATAAGCCTGCAAATGCATTATGTTCTCTAAGTTGCATAGCTGCGATTTCATGCTTTAAATTTCAATGATCACAAGACAATGAAGACTGAAGAGTTATATATTGAACATAAAGTGCCTCAAATATTTATATATATGAATGAAAAAATCAATAAATTTACTTCAATAACTTTTTTTTTTAATTATTTAAAAGAAGCAATAGTACCTTTACCACCTCCCATCATCTGGTGGAACGAGGATTGCCGGCGGAATAATTTGAACGGAGAGCTCGACGCCGGAGCAGTCGACGTCGACGGAGCACGGGAAGCATTGTTGATGTTTCCTCTACCGTCAACATCGCCCTCCATGCTACATAGATCATCGGAATTCTCCATCAAAATTCACTGCACAGAGTAATCCATCAAAATCTTTCCGAAGAAAATCATTGATTAAAACAAACAAAAAAAAAAAAGGAAGAAATACACAGACCTGAAAATCGATCAACAGTCGAGTGCGATCATGGAACGCTACTACTTTTCTAGTTAAAGTTACGGTAAATTTTCTCCGAAGACTCTTTTGACTTGGAATCTTCAACGAACAAATTGGATACGCCGATGCTAGAAACGACGTCGGTGCAGCAGGCTCGCGACGACAATGGCGAGAAATGCTCACGCGCGTTTTAGGGCAGTGCGCTTCACTCTCCCCGAGTTTTCAATTATTTTAAAAAAACTCTTTGCGCGTCCTAACAGATAAACGGTGAAGATTGAAGAAGATACCCAAATCAGGTCTCCCACAGATTTTGACTGTAAGTCTGTAAAGCAATCTTCCATATCATGTTTATACACTGTATGTATGCATATTTGTTAATTGTTATTATCAATTTATCATATCATATATGGAGTAATGGAAGGGAGGTGTGCATAGCTTTGAATCTTTGATGCATTTACACGCTTGCACCAGACTGTAGTTGAACTGGCCAATAAACTAAAGTGACTGCTCAACTTTTTTGCCCTAAAATAATCAACACGTTCACATTAATTAATCCAAGTTCCTGAAGTTGGAGAGCTACGAGTTCACATACATAGATAGATACAAAAACTCTCTGCACAATCGTCGGATCTGTATGAGTCCTTGAAGCTTGAATTGGACGTTGCAATTGAATTTCTGCTGATCTTTGTCTGTCTACTTTTTGGTGTGGATTGGTGGAGGTTTTTTTTCTGAATTTTCGCGTTTCAACTTAGGATTCGAGCTTCCTTTGCTTACAGTGCTGTTCTGATCTAGATTGAGAAGCTCAAGGCGAAAGGATGAGTGAGGGGAAGCAGTTTCAGCTTGGCACCATTGGAGCTTTGTCTCTGTCTGTTGTTTCATCTGTATCTATCGTCATTTGCAATAAGGCGCTTATGAGTACTCTAGGTTTCAAATTCGGTGAGTTGAAGTTTACAATTGCTCTTCTTTATATGTATATTCTTGTTGATTTCTGCTCAGATTGTGCTGTTTTTTACACTTTTGAGAAATTTTGGTTTGGAACTAACAAATAGATGAAGAAGACTTCATCTTTAGGATCTTAACCAAGACTGCAGTATCCCGATTAGATCTTAATATTTCCTTGTTTTCGAGTCATTTCTCTGGTTGGCAACTATAGTTGGAAGTGTTGTACACTAGTGAAATTGAAGTTGCTACCTTTGAGTTTTTTTCAGAATGCACATAATGAATAGTTAGGTGCTCAAGAAGGATGCTTTAATGGTGGTTAATAGTTTTATTTGAAGGGTGTTTTAAAGGTGAAGAAAATGTTAATGCTTGTTCTAATCTTTTTGTATGCAGCGACAACTCTGACAAGCTGGCATCTGCTAGTTACTTTTTGTTCCCTCCATGTAGCATTATTGATGAAACTATTTGAGCACAAACCTTTCGATCCAAGAACTGTGATTGGATTTGGCATTCTCAATGGGATCTCGATTGGATTACTGAACCTTAGCCTCGGTTTCAATTCAGTAGGTTTCTATCAGGTATAGCGTCTTCTCTAGTTCTCCGTGTCTTCTTCAGTTAAGTTTCATAGGTCCATTCTGTTTCTTAATTCAATGTTACAACATGTTTTAGATGACAAAGCTTGCCATTATCCCTTGCACTGTAATACTAGAGACACTTTTCCTGAGCAAAAAATTCAGGTCAGTCTTTTTTATACTTTAGGCAAGTCACTGGATTCTCTGTTTGCTTCTTTTTCAATATTCCTTAGTTTTTTTTTTTTGTTTTTTTTTTTTAAAGCTATTTTGATGCTATCATTATGTACTCTATTCATAATATGCCTTTTCTGATGAAAGCTCTAAGATTTCAACACATTCTTTCTGTTGGATTATTTAGTGAAGCTACATGACTTGCTGAATAATTTAATTTGTAGATCATTCTAAGCTTCATGGTTCTGTTCCTCGATTGGATTTAAAAACCCTAATTCCCGAGTGCTTAATCAGTATTGAATATTTTCTTTTCCCTGCAATATTTTGCCATACTGAGGGTGGATCCGAAATGAAAGACTAAGATCTTTTGCATTAAGCTGTGAGTACAATTTTATCTTATATAGTAGTTTGGAATCTTAAATCTACCACCAGCTCAGGCTTGCAACCATGCTTCTAGGAAATTTGAACATATGTTTCTTTTCTCCCTCTGTTCTGCTTTAGTAATATACTACAATGAGTCATTCCTTTAACTATGTAATTTAATTGTTCCTTTTGTGCGTACATGAATTGAACTTGATATTTCCTCATTATTACTACAGTAGGAGTATTCAGCTTTCTTTGTTCATTCTTCTTCTTGGCGTCGGGATTGCGACTGTAACTGATCTGCAGCTAAATATGCTGGGCTCTGTCCTGTCACTGCTGGCCGTGCTTACAACCTGTGTTGCTCAAATTGTATCCTTTAACATGGTTTCTTATACCTTTAACTTCAACTCTCAAATCTGAATACAGTGGAAATGCTCACTTTTTGGAACAAGGAGTAAGTCCAGAAGCCAATTCCTAAGAACTGTCATTCTATAATAATTGCAATTTGATATCATAAACCTGAGGTTCAATGATCATTTGTTATTATGACATTGCTTAATTATAAGACCAACATCTCCAATGTTACGTTCATACTTAACTTCTTTCAGATGACAAATACCATTCAAAAGAAGTTTAAGGTTTCTTCGACACAGTTGTTGTATCAATCTTGTCCTTACCAGGCAATGACTCTGTTCTTCTCTGGTCCGTTTCTGGATAAGCTTCTGACTCAACAAAATGTATTCGCCTTCAAGTACACTCCGCAAGTTCTGGTACTTATTGCTTCTATGTTCTCTTGAATTATAGAACCACCTCTTGTTTAATTATGTTCCCACGCCTAATTTATTCTCATAATTGCAGGTTTTTATTGTTTTGTCCTGCTTGATATCTGTCTCCGTTAATTTTAGCACATTCCTCGTGATTGGAAAGACATCCCCCGTCACCTACCAGGTTCTCGGGCATCTTAAAACGTGTCTAGTACTGGCTTTCGGTTATATCTTACTACAAGACCCATTTAGCTGGAGAAATATTTCGGGGATCATGGTTGCATTAATGGGGATGGTTCTATACTCGTATTACTGCACTCTCGAGAGTCGAAGCAAAGCTACGGAAGCATCTCTGCAACTCCAGGTGCGAATCTAACACTGCTCCTCTTTAGCACATACAAATCACGACCTCTCCTAACTTCTCTCCCTACAATTGATACAGCAAAAGGAAGACCAATCTCCGCTAGTACAATTAGAAAACGGCACCGGTGTTATAAGCGATATTGCTGTGCCTAAACTTCCTTCCGGGAAAGATCTGCAGGCTTGAAGTTTTGCGTGTTTGAAGCAACTAAAAACCGAATTCCTTTGCAACTATTTGCGCTATGGTGAAGTTGGAGTTGCGGTGTGGCACAAGCACAGCATGTCACAGAGACAGAAAGGAGGCTCTTGTTGTGTAAAAGTTATCATGTGAGTAACAAGAATCACCCACTTTTCCACATATGTATTGGTTGAATTTTTATCATAACACTATTTAGTTGTAAACAAAAAGGCATACAATTTTTTTGTTCCATCTTCTAAGTTTCACACTTTTGCAATCTGTACTATGTATATCAGTTTCTGTTTATATATATGCTTTTAGCTGTAAGTGAAATAGTGAAAATGTGGAATCATGAACATTTGCTATATCTAGTCATTCCTCAATGAACTTGTTATTTTCTTGGAGCTACATCTTTGTTATTTTGCCTCTTTTACATATTGATTTGATACCTGCATCGTGGGTAATATCTAGTTGAGTCTCGATCGAACCACATCTAAAGATTCTCTGTAAAGTGATGCATACACATTATTTGATTCACAAAATATAATAATCAACTTTTTTCACAAAATATAATAATCAACTTTTTTTTCGGTAATATTCAGATCTGATTCTTCTAGGTTTAATTCTACCCAAAACCAACTCACATCTACCCATTTTATAGCAAGTACAAAAATGGGCTTTTAATATTAGTTCGAAACACGTTTGATCTTGGGTATTTCATTTCAAGTGAATGATTATATAGATCAATTTTGCATCAATGACTTATGATTCAAGTGAAAAAAAAACTTGATTTTTCTTAAAAGAAGTACTTCCTATTAATTAAGGACATTTCAAAGACATTTCAAATGGAACAATAGAGCATCAAAACAACTCTCTAAATAATGCAATTATAACTTGACTTTAAATTAATCAAAACTAAAATAGCAAAAAAAAAAAAAAAAATCGATCGAGTAGCTCTCTTTGGATTAGCTCCATAGGCTTGTTCTACTAGACCTTATTAAAAAAAATAAATTATTCAATCAATTCAACTGTCCTATATCCTAATTTATTTATGAGTATAGAATATGTTTGTCGAACATGTTGACATCACTTCACATCCTTTTCATTAACTATTTGTGAATTAATCACTATTATCGAAAAGAAAAAGATTATTTTTTTTCACCGTGAGGTTAACTCTCAATTGACATGCATAGAGAGCTTCCAAAGATGGACCAAACTGACCGGCGCCGGTCGTCGTTGCCCGGCGACGTAATTCGAGGTTAAGAAGTCTACCTCCTGCTGCATCACCGGCGTTGATTAGTTTAT
>CM008341.1:39129760-39140846 GCA_002525835.2 Ipomoea batatas | reverse complement strand
CCTTGAATAATTTGGGTTGATCCCGAGCTGTGCTGGCCATGACTCGGGACCGGCCCAGACCTGAGTTTTTGCCACCTCTAGAGCTAGAGTACCTTGAGCAGTAATTTCATTCTTACTTTTTTTGCAATCGAATGCCTTCCTTAACCCGAAGGTTGGCACCTATTATTCCAAAGCAAGTTCTTCTTTCTTATGCTCCGGAGAGCATTGAATGCTAGCTCTTCCATAAAGGTGGTAGCTTGTATATGATGCATGCATGTAATGACAATGGAATCGTCCATGTTCATAGTTTGTTGCCTTATTTGTCCAAGAATTTGAACTATTTCTTGAAATTGTTCCATCACGGGCCTATTGTCCGTCATATTTTAATTATTAAAATTAAACCACTTACCAAACACTTTTTACTTGATGCATCTTCATATATGTATTTTGCATCAAGTATATCCCAAATTTCCTTGGCAAACCCTGCATGTGAATACTATTGTTACTATTATTATTATTTGTATTACATAGTCAATTAGTAATTGTGGTCAAGAGGCTTTAGCTATAACTTCCCTAGTCTAGAGGAGGAGTTTTAGGTTACCTAATTGATATAGGACTGTGATGTAATCGTTTTGGAATCAATTCAATTTATCAATTTCCTCATCTGGTATCAGTTAGCGTTAGGTTCCCGATCCAAAAACTATGTCGACAAACTCATCTGAACGAACGGTTACCGCCGCTGTCACTACCCTCCCTCCGACGACCACCACCAATTCCCTCAGCGCCGCCCACCACTTTGTTTCAATAAAACTCACAAGCCGAAACTACTTGTTCTGGCGCACACAATTGGTACCTTTTCTTCGAGGTCAGGGTCTGCTTGGGTATGTTGATGGCGAATTCCCCTGCCCATCGGCTACCATCGCAACCGCTCCTGCTTCCGGCGCCACTACGTCCGACGAATCTGCACCAGCCACCACTCCCAACCCAGCGTATGCGACGTGGATTCAACAGGATCAATCGATCCTCTCGTTGTTGATCTCGTCTTTGTCGAACGAGGTCATGTATCTTGCCGTCGGACTCACTACATCCCGCGCCGTCTAGGCCTCCATCACCGTGGCTCTTGGCTCTTCTACCAGGGCACGATGCTTAAATCTCCTGGGGCAATTCCAGTCTCTCCGTCAAGGCGGTAGCACCCCGGCGGAGTATCTCGACCGAGCGCAACTCCTGGTCGAAGATCACGCACTGGCTGGGCGTCCTGTTTCTCTAGACGAACAAAACTTGTACGTCTTCAGGGGACTCCGCCCGGAGTTTCGAGCAATGGCGGCATCACTCACGGTGTCGGGAACGCCGGTAACCATCCCTCAACTCTCCGATTATTTGCAGGCACATGATTTTATATTTGCCGATGAGTTCTCCGCGAGCACAGATGCAGTCGCCCATGGTTCTCCAGCGGCGATGTTCGCAGGGCGTGGGCGTGGGCCGAACAACAGTGGAGGTTTCGGCGGTCGACAAAATGCGGGTGGCGGCCAGTGGCGTGGACGACAAGGGCGAGGCCGTGGCAGACAGGGACGAGGCCGAGGTAATTCGCCTCGTTGTCAGATCTGTCGTTCACACGGCCACACGGCGCTGAACTGTTTCAAGCGGTACGCCGGACAGCCTACGCCGCAGGCTCATCTCGCAGTCGCAGCCGGTGAGGCTCCCTCGTCGACGGTAGACGCCTGGTATCCTGACACCGGAGCTTCATCGCACGCCACGCCGGATCAATCCATGTTGGCGCATTCTGAAGAATATTCCGGTAGAGATGTGCTACGTGTAGGCAATGGGTCAGGTCTGGTTATCTCTAGTATAGGCCGTGCAACACTCCCTTCTGCGTCTAAAACTCTGAAATTAAACAATGTCTTACATGTGCCTCATTTAACTGTTCATCTCCTTTCTGTTAATCGTTTTGTTACTGACAACAGTGTGTTTTTTGAATTTCACAAAGACTATTTTCTTGTGAAGGATTGCACAACCAGGGAGGTTCTACTTAAGGGACCCACCTCGGGCGGTTTATACAAGTTGTCAGTTCCCCGTTCTCCAGTTGCGTTTCTCAGTGCCCGTGCGTCTCCTCGAGTGTGGCATCAACGGTTGGGTCACCCACATAGTCGAGTGCTTCACCGTGTCCTCAAAAACTGTCCAGTCACCTCTAATAATCTCAGTTCATTGGGAGTTTGCTCGGCGTGTCAACTTGGCAAATCTGCCCGTTTCCCACTAGATAGGATTTCTAATTCTAGTACTCATGTTTTGGATTCATTGTACACCGATATTTGGGGCCCTGCTCCAGTAGTTTCTAGTTCCGATTTTCGTTATTTCATATTATTTGTAGACGATCACTCGCGTTATTGCTGGTTTTATCCCTTACGGTTAAAATCAGACATCTATAAAATTTTTGAATTATTTCGTGTCATGGTAGAGCGCCGGTTTGGGCGTTCTATCAAATGCATTCAATCCGACTTAGGGGGTGAATACCGCCGCTTACATAAAACGTTTGAGTCTCTTGGGATTGTCCACAGGCAATCCTGCGCCTACACACATGAACAAAACGGCAGAGTTGAGCGCCGGAATAGACATATCGTCAAAACCGGCTTAGCTCTGTTAGCCGAAAGTTCAGTCTCCCTAAAGTATTGGGACTATGCCTTCGAGACAGCCACCTACTTAATCAACTGTCTTCCTTCCTCTGCACTCCAATATAACAGTCCCCATTACTGTCTATTCAAAACACAACCCACATATAGTTTCCTTCGTGTGTTCGGGTGTTGCTGTTACCCTTATCTACGCCCATATAATCGGCACAAGATAGAGTACCGGTCGACACCCTGTGTCTTCCTAGGTTACCCACCGTCCTTTAGGGGTTACCGTTACATGGACCTAACTACGGGAAAAACCTATATCTGTCGCCACGTGCGCTTTGATGAATCTGTATTTCCCTTTGTTACAGACTTGCAGGATCAGTCAGCAGTGCAGGCCACACCGCCAACACCCTGGGGTGCTGTGCCGATGATCTCTGAGGCGCCGGCAGCACCAGTCCGTGCCACTACTCTTATACCTATTGAGCCCGAGCCGAAAAACACAAGGGTGGTGGCAGTCCAGAACCGAACCCGCACTAGAGCAGTGCGCAGCCAGCCCACTGATAGGGAACATACCATGCGCCTCCGTCACATGACTCGGGGCACTAATGAACAGTTCCATGCTCTCACTGTGACTGCTGATCCAACGTGTTATTCTCAGGCAGTCGGCCATCCCGAGTGGCGTGAAGCGATGGATCAAGAGTTCAACGCACTTCTGCACAATCACACCTGGCGACTAATACCTGCTGAACCACAAATGAATATCATCGGGTGTAAGTGGGTCTATCGCACCAAGCGCAAAGCAGATGGGACAGTTGAGCGCTATAAAGCTCGTCTAGTGGCAAAGGGGTTCAACCAAGTTGCTGGGGAGGATTTCTTTGACACTTTCAGTCCCGTGGTTAAACCGACAACAGTCCGAATTCTTCTATCACTTGCCGTCTCAAATCAGTGGACTTTACGCCAGCTGGATGTCCACAATGCATTTCTCAATGGCCGCTTAGCAGAGATCGTGTTCATGAAGCAACCGCCTGGGTATGAAGACCCAATGCATCCGGGACACGTGTGTCAGCTGCAGAGATCGCTATACGGGCTAAAGCAAGCGCCCCGGGCGTGGTTCAGAAGGCTGCATGATTTCTTGTTATCCGCAGGTTTTCAGGGGTCCAAGACGGATGTGTCCCTATTTCACTACACTGCCGGGTCATCACGAGTGTTTCTACTAGTCTACGTTGATAATATTATTATGATGGGAAATGATCCATGGTTGATTGATGAACTACTGCGCCGACTATCATCCACCTTCAAAATTAGGGACCTCGGTACACCAGCTTTTTTCTTCGGTATTGAAACTCTTAGTGATAAGGGCAGCATAGTTCTTTCCCAACGCCGATATATGGGGGATATCTTGAACCGTGCAGGAATGGCTGATTGCAAACCGCTGACCACTCCGGCAGCTCTCACACAGGCGGTCACGGCCTCAGCTGAACTCTATGACAATCCAACTCAATACCGACGGATCGTGGGCGCTCTACAGTACTTAACGATCACTCGCCCTGACTTGTCCTACTTCGTCAATCGCCTATGCCAATTCATGCATTCGCCAACTGTTGAACACTAGGGGTTATTGAAGCGTGTATTACGGTACGTCAAAGGAACTTCTGACCTCGGGTTACGCCTGTCTCCTTCGGCTTCCTCAGACATTCATGCTTATTCCGACTCCGACTGGGCTGGGTGTCCGATTGACAGGAAATCTACCAGTGGTTATGCAGTGTTTTTGGGGTCGAACCTCGTGTCATGGCTCTCTCGCAAACAACGCATTGTGGCTCGCTCCTCCACTGAAGCAAAGTACAAAGGACTAGCAGATTTTTCAGCTGAGGTAACATGGATTGTGTCATTGTTACGCGAGCTTGGGCTGTACTCAGGGCAACCTGCGAACTTGTGGTGCGACAATCTAGGTGCTACCTATCTAGCAGCGAATCCAGTTTTTTCACGCGAGAACAAAACATGTGGAGATCGAATATCATTTTGTAAGGGACAAGGTTGCTGCTGGGGACTTCGTGGTCAATTTTGTGTCAACTAAGGACCAACTAGCTGATATTTTTACAAAGCTGCTATCAGCCACACGCTTTGCAGCTCTGCGAGACAAGCTCAATGTCTACCGCCCTTGTGCTTGAGGGGGTGTGTGAATACTATTGTTACTATTATTATTATTTGTATTACATAGTCAATTAGTAATTGTGGTCAAGAGGCTTTAGCTATAACTTCCCTAGTCTAGAGGAGGAGTTTTAGGTTACCTAATTGATATAGGACTGTGATGTAATTGTTTTGGAATCAATTCAATTTATCAATTTCCTCATCCTGCAAACTAATAATCATCAAAAAGGGTATCAAACATACCGTTCAAAATTTAACCACCGACAAATGATATCATCACTTTCCAACTTGATCATCCAACGAGTTGCCTCTTGTGTTTCATCCCTTCATTCCTCTGACTTTNTTCTGAAATGAAAAATGTTTATAGATTGAAGACTCACTCAAACTTATTGACATGAAAACAACAACTAACATACTTAAATTCCTAATATTTATTTTAGCTAGTGATATTTAGTAAATATAGAAACCAAAACAATTTTGAATTTTTAGCTATGGTAAAAAAAATATATGTGTCAAACTCAATGACTAATTAATTATTCAATACAAAATGATATAAATAAAAAATGACTAAGGTATCCATCAATAATTTAAAAATAAAAAATGCGTTATTAATATTAGCATAATTTATTAGTGATGGACTAAAATTATCACTTTACACATAATTAAAGAAAAAATGTACGTATAATAATTTATGAATGAAGTCTACAACCGACATTTTTCTTTAATTATTTATTTTCAATCTATGAACTTGCACCGTCACCGTCATATCTGAGTCTATTATATAGGACTGTACGACAAATTATAAGTATCGTCCATTTGTCCATTCATATATGGTCCGGAAATTAAAATAAACATTATAATCTTAACTTTTAGGACAACCGTCACTTTTAATACTAATATAAGTTTAGTTTTTGTTATTCAAGGCGTATAGAATTAGTCGCTAATAGTGACTGGATGAAATTGATTTGTTCAGGACTTATCATTAAATTTATATCGTTGATAATTAATGAGATACTAAGTTAATGCTATAAAATGATTTTGATGGATATAGTAATAACCACATAAAATGTCACAAGTGTTTTATGAAGTCAAATAATACGAGGCTGTGTATGGTTCACTTATATTATTAATTTAAGTGTTCATACGACTCGAGTATATATTGGAGTACAACTATTTACTAAGGGAGTAGGAGTGTAATAGTGTGAAATGCTAAGAATATGATTCCGATACAAAATAAAGACATACTATTTATATTATATATCTCTTGAAATATGAATCAAGTGTAATCACTAAGATAAGATTTTTAGGCGAAGATGTCTGGCTTGTTGTGTTTGGGCAATGATTCCGATCAAATGATCGAGTTGAGCGTGAATAGTTGAAACTCAAAACATGGCTCGATTAAAAATTGAAGTTCAAGCTCAATCAAGATCTAATTTTTTTAAACTTGAGCTCAACGCGAGTCGAATATGACCAAGAAAAAAAAAAAAAACTCATATCAACTCAACATTAATTTTGAATCAAACTCAAGTATTTATCAAATTGAATAATATAATTTGATTCATTCACCTCCCTTACGCTTTATTAAGGTTTATGAATAACTTTGAATTAAATTTATGGACTATTTTATATTCAATATTCAATCATATTAAATCATCAAACAACACATGACATAATTGGATAGATAGAATAATTTTAAAAATAAAACACTCAAAAAACATTTTTTCAAAAATTTGGCATCATAAATCAAAAGACGCACACACGTTATCCAGAGATGACTCAAAAGTTTCTTCAAAAAAGAGAGATGACTCAAAAGTTGTGACAAAGTGTGGAGGGGTACGGCCCTGTGGCAAGGCGACACCTTAAAGATGACGAATTCTGGCTGACGGTTACGTGGCGACCAACAATTTGACAACGCCATAACATGATGACACGTCCCCCAACACTTTGCCATGTGTTAGACATGTATGTTTGAGGAGCCAACATTTATTATTTTGGGCATTAATAGAGGATCCACCGTCTTGAGATAACAAGGATATTTTAGTCTATTCAATAATTATACAACAAGAACCTCTGGCTAAGAGTATAATGAAGTTGGACTTCAGGTTAAGAATATTGAATAGACATATTGACCAAGTTTATGAATTTGGTCAAATTTGACCATGACCTTTACCAAGTTTGGAACAAGTGTTGCATGGAAGGGATGTTACATGATATTCGTAACGGAAATGTTCATTATAATATATATACATATATTTCATTGTCAACTAAGTAGTAATGACATACTGCTAGGTGTCACTCATGACTTACAAATTATTTAATAATGAGTTATTAAATATTACTCGTTGCTAGTTTGACTATTAACCTAGAAAGTCACACCTTAATGGTTTGTGGTAATGCAGAGAACTTTAAAAGAAAATCGATAAAGAGTTATAGATATTGAATTAGTACATTAATAGTTGATTAATGAATTAATTCAATATTGGACAGTTTTGAGCTTTTAAAGGCTAACACTTTTGGACCCAAACCAGACTATATAAACAAGCATTGCCCTTCTCTTAAAGAGATTGGAAAAAAAAGATATTTTAGTCAGAAAAATAATTTTTCATGTGAAAATCTCTTAGTGTTCTCACGTGCCCGACCGGTGGACGGACTAGACGCCTGACAATTGGACGGTTGAGGATTTGTTTATGTCAAAGCACGCTTCAAGAGTAATATTATTCAACTCCCTCCTCAAACATATAATTTAGAAAAAGTGATTGATACACTCATACACCTGTTGCACAATTGTATGAGTTATTCATAACATTGCACCATGCTCAGCTCGTACCATGAAATAATATAATATTTATAGTGACCAAAAAGCTCTCATAAAGAGTTAATGTATAACATTAAAGAAATATATATATATATATTCTTACATCTATAATAATTGAATATCTAACTTAACAATTGTATTATCATTCGTTTATTTATTATTTCTAAGTAATTACTAATTAGAAGTTTGACTATGTGTAATATTATATTTATATTAAAATATATAAAAATTAAAAAGTTTATTTTTCGAGTCATGTATATATTAAGAGATTGAATTCAACTTGACTCGTTACTTAGGCTATTCAAGTTCGAGATCCAGGACAATCATCGAATTGATGAATTCAAGTATTGATCAAATTAGACTAGAGTACATAGCTCATAAGTAGCTTAACTCATTTACATATGAGGAAATAATGTGTTTGATCACGGAATATAATTGTTTCATTTTTAAAAAATTAGTCTCAATTAATTGATTTAAGTTTTTTTTTCATATTTATTTAATCCCTTAATTGTGTATTTTGTTGCACTTTTTGTCCCTAGTATTATATTTTTCACATCTTTTTTTTGCAGACGATATGGTGCTGTTCGGGGAGGCCACTGTGGAGCAAGCTGATGAGATGATGCGTTGCTTGAATCTATTCTGTGATCACTCTGGTCAGACAATCAGTGTGGAGAAATCCGCTCTATTCTTCTCTAGAAACACAAAAATAGAGGTCATACAGAATATTGTCAACCGCACAGGAATTACAAAGGTGGAAAACCTTGGTAAATATCTAGGCATTCCGGCGATCCACGGAAGACTTAAGAAGGATACATATGCAGGCCTCATTGAGAGAGTTCAGTATAAGCTAGCAGGTTGGAAGGCAAAAACCCTGTCACTAGCCGGGAGAGTCACCTTAGCACAGGCTGCTCTTAGCTCCATCCCCTACTACACCATGCAAACTACACTGCTACCTAAAGGTGTGATCAAGAACATTGAGCAATTGATACGAAGCTTTGTATGGGGTAGCTCACCCGACTCAAGGAAGACTCATCTAGTTCATTGGGATACTGTGACTGAAAGTAAAGACAATGGAGGTTTGGGGCTTCGCAAACTCAAAGCCATGAATGAAGCCTTTTTAATGAAGCTAGGGTGGCAAATACTTCAGAACGAAGACAGGTTGTGGATCCAGGTCCTCAAGGCCAAGTATTCTATCTCCTCAAAAGACATCACCGAATGGCGTCCCAAAACCAATATGTCAAACGTATGGAAGGGCATACTNTTTTTTTTTTTTTTTTTTTTATTTGTTTTTTTTTTTTTTTTTTTTTTTTTTTTGAAAAACGACGTTTAGTACAGTTAATTAGATATTTTTACTTTTTTGCAGGTTGTTAGTGTTAGATAACCAACTGCGTCATATGGCTGTTGAGGGGAAAACATTCCACAATAGAATTTTCATACTCTATATGTTTTGTATGATATAATAATAAACGAATGGATCCATGGAGCAAAGGTAGCGCGTCTGACTCCAGATCAGAAGGTTGCGTGTTCGATTCACGTCGGGTTCAAGTCCCCTATCCATCATCGTTTATTGTCTTCCATCGCAATGAATAGCAACTTCTCTTTTAACAAGAAGAGTTTTTGTTAGGCTTCGATATGGAGTTTGAAAATATTTTCATAAGAATCTGATGTGCCTATAAATAGAGAGAGAGAGGGGTAACTCTTCCTATAAAAAATCACTCAATTTTTGTTACTTCCCATTTGACTATTTTTGTATGATTAGATTTCGTAATTATCACCAACATTATTATTCAAATTTGAACACTAGAGCCGGTTTACTAATAGGAATCTGTTTTCTATTTTATATTTTCTAATTTTTCAATTTCCATATAAAACGTAGTATAAATTTCAGGTTTTAATTTTAATAATGTGAAAGATGTATAATTTTAAGAATAACCAAATAAGTTATGTTTAAAGAAGATGATATTGAATGTAATCATAGTAATGAATAAATATGTATGTAGATAATGGGTAGAATGTGGTTATAGTGACATATATATAGTCTAATAGATGATAGATGATTCTGTTTTCCATTTAGAAAACAATTTTTAATAGTAAACATGTTTTCTGTTCTCCAATTTTTCAAATTTCCTGAAAATTGGAAAAAATTTACATGTTAGTAAACGGGTCCTAAAGTTTACACTTCTCAAAATTTTCCACACATTTAGTATTAACATATTGCACATTTAGTATTAAAAAGTTGCAATTGTAAAAATGCGAAAATGCGAAAGTGCATTGCACTTAAAGGTTTCGATTTTAAAGTTTTTGTTTAGTGGTTCACTTTTTACTGCTTAGGGTTCGCATTTACGATTCAGATTTAAATTTAGTTTCATTGATTCTTTAAATTTTACCCGGGTTTGCATATTTTAGTTGTTACATTAAGTGTTCAAGTTTGCAAAGTAAAATTAACGATAATTACGAAAATGTCACCGTATTTTTTAAAATCTAATATGATCCATCCGCTTTTTACAAATATACCTTTTGTCGAACAGGGGGATTTTGATATTCAAAATAAGGTAATCAAAAAAATCATTTTTTTGTGGGAGTGTCAAATT
The DNA here is from genome assembly GCA_002525835.2 of Ipomoea batatas. Lineage (NCBI taxonomy): Eukaryota > Viridiplantae > Streptophyta > Magnoliopsida > Solanales > Convolvulaceae > Ipomoea > Ipomoea batatas. The sequence goes on along the minus strand of CM008341.1, from coordinate 39,130,704 downwards.
CAATTTAAATATATTTGAATATTAAGAATATTCAATAGAATATAATCCTATCTATAATAAAGCAAAATCCTTTGGTGAAAATTTTTGGCTCCAATTCCCGCCCAGTAAATACGGTGACGTTTTGGACGGAGGAATCTGAACCGCTGTGTTAAATACAGAATTGATTTTGGACGGCTACATTTATCAAAAGCCTGTTGGAATTACAACTGAAATCCTTTGGTTTCCCAAAAATGGTAATTAAACATTTAAACAACATGGTATCTGAACATTTTGATGATGAATTAAAATCTGAAATGACTTATGCAATTTTCAAGATTAACATTAAATATACACAAGCTTTTATAATCCTACACAACACTATAAATAGTCCTCACAATTCGAAAGATAGCCACCACTTTGAGTTCATCATCGTAAAAAATGGCTCAAAGCTGCAGGAAAACCATTCAAGTATTTTCATGGCTGCGACGGAGGAGGCAGAAGACAGCAGACTGGAGAGGAAGAGGAGGCTCTAACAATCACTCCTGAAAACAAGAAAAAAAAAAAGAAGGAATAAGCAGAGGAGAAGAATCATTGAAAGAGGCAGAGTTAATGGAGCCAGACATGAAGACAAGAAATATGAAGAGGCAGAGTTAATGGAGCCAGACATGAAGACATGAAGACATGAAGAGGCTCTAACAAGGCTCATACCTGCTTTGTGTTCTTTGTGGATTCCCATCTCTTCTCAAATACTGTCTAATTCCATTTATTTTGGATGTCTCCAACAATGAACCTGTCAACATATTATAGGAAAATGAAGGAAAAACTTGCAAATTAACTTTTAATTGTCCGAAGCTTAACAGTGTATAGTATATCGGAAAATGAAAGAACAACAACTTGCAAATTGAGTTTTAGTGTTCCAAAAATTTATTGACACAACCAAGTTTTCTATTATTGAAAGCCGCATA
>CM008341.1:39050621-39063407 GCA_002525835.2 Ipomoea batatas | reverse complement strand
ATCCCATTGCATCTTCTATCATCTTACAAACCAAAGTAATGGAGGAAACTAAAACTTAATTAAAAAAAATTCTAAGAGCTTTTGTGACTTCATAACTAAGTCTCAGGTTCCTAGACCAAACTGTTCCTTCATTATTGTGATTTTAAGAAGACAGATGAAAGATGTCTGATATATATATATATATATATTAGAATTTTTATATGTTGCCAAGATATGTAATTGTTGGCTAAGCTACTAACCTACTATATATGAATATGAGCTTATAGTTTATTTTAAGCTACTAATAAGTTATAAGCTTTGTTTGGTAATGTTCTCAAAATAAACTAGTAGCTTAAAATAAGAGTTTATTTTGAAAAGCTACTTTAAGTAGCTTTTCAAAAATAAGCTAGTAGTTTTTTAACTTTTTTCCATCTTTATCCTTATTATTTTAAATAAATGGAATCCTTTACCCCTCCCAATTAAAACCCTTTGGCCTTTTTTCTTCAATATGTTTTGTTGTAATTTGAATTTGACATTTGTGTTTGAACATTAATTTTTGTATGAAATAATCTTATTAGTGTTGTGTGTAGTAGTTTGCGTGTCCTCCTCCTACAGTGTGATTCTTCTTTTATACTATTGAGTGTAACGACTCTTTGTAAATGTTGCGTATGCTTAATGTTGTACTAAGTGTGGATAATAACACCGAGGAGCTGTTGGAGTAACTCCTCCTCTTCAATGTGTCGCGTTGTTGTAACGGTGGTTGTTTGATTTCTCCATGCGCCTGTTTGTCAGCCTTCGGGTCCATGCTTGTGGTTCCGGACTTCCGGGTCTGGTACTTACCCAATTACCCTGTCATTTATATATTTCAAATATATGTTCTTACTTTATATTTTATTAAAATATATTGATTTCATTATTTTATATTTTAATATGTAAACAAACTTATTTAAATTTAAAACTATTTAAATTGTGTGAAAATGTCTTTTCAAGTCTTTTTTAAATTTATCAGCTTATCAAAAAGCTAATTTTACCAAACACTTTTAAGCATAACAGCTAGCTTAACAGCTCTTCAGATTTCAGCTTCGAGCTTATAGCTTTTCAGTTTTCAGCTACTTTTCAGCTCAGCTAGATTTGCCAAACATAGCCTATAAAGTTGCTGTTTGTGAAAGAATTTTTACATAATAAAATTTCAAGTTATTCCTTAGGTGAATTTTTCATAAAATAAACTTAAGAAATTTGACATCTTCTTGTAGTTTAAAAGTTTTGCATTATATACCATTGTTTCTTAGTAAGAGAAATAAAAAAAATTTAAGATAGTATGTTTCACATGCATGAGGACCGTGATCAAGTGTTCATTTGCTTGTACTGTGTCTCATATTCCTTATACGAGACCCATGTTACTAACAAGTCATACAAGGGTTATTAAAATGCTTTTAGAGTTTAAAAACCTTGCAATAGGATGATGGAAAGTGAAAATAATGTTGTGAAAGTGATTTCAATATAAGAAGGAGAAAAAGATCATATGTGAATTTCATACTTTACCCCTCCAATTTTAAAGGATTTTTGGATTTTCCCGTCAGGTTAAGACGGAAATCTAACGTTTGGGACGAAATGCGCCACTTCGCTCATAATTAAGGGGTAAAAAATAAATACTAACTGAGGAACTGAGTCAAAACTTGGGTATAACTCAAATGCCAAAGGTGCAATTTTTTTCAATTTTATACACTAATAATAAATTTCATATTATAAAAAAAAATAAAATAACTTTATTCAAGCTAAGCCATATTAGTCGAACTAGAACACAAAATGAGACATAACCACAACTTTGCCCACAAGGGCCTCACAGCCCGGCTCGACAGGATGTCGATGGTAAATTATGGTGACTCAACGGTCTATTAGATGGGAGGACCAGTATCTAGTGTTTACAAGAAGTCATCCTCACATGAGTTTGAAACTCCCACACTGTGATGGTTAAGACTCAATCTTGTATCCTTACTCACAATCTATCATTAAAAAATCTTGTTCCTTGTCCACAATCTATCATTCAAAAATTAGTTGTGTTGTAAGTGGAGTAAATATGAATGGAAAATACTACTCATACTCCCAAATTCTACTCCCTCTTACAAAAGTTTGATGTTGACAATTTTATTACGACCCACAGCATGAAGATAACTAATTAGTAATTGCCCCGTCAGAAGAAAGTAAAAGTGGGAGAGAGTAGAAATATGGAGTAAATATACTATAATTCAATATGAATACTAACTTTAAGTCGGAGATTTGATTATTTTGCAACTATCTATCATGTTGCAGGACTTTACAACTCTTGATCAGAGCTTTTTGGTCACTGTGAATATTATAGTCTTTCATGGTAGACCATGAAAATATGAAATAGTGTTCGGCTACGTGTCCTCAAATTTAGCGCAAATTATATCGTGGACCGTGCATTGTGGACCGCGGTCCCAAAACGACGTCGTTTTGATTAATGAAATAGACGGATGAATTCGCGCCACTCAGTTTCTTTTCACATATACTGCAGTTTCTTTTCATATAAAACTACAGTTGTATATTATCGAATGAAACTATAGTTATATCCAAAAGTAACTGCAGTTGTGTTGAAAGGAAACTGCAGTTATGTTGAAAAGAAAGTGCAGTATATATGAAAAGAAACTGCAGTATATTTGAAAAGAAAGTGAGTGGTATATATAGAAAAGAAACTGCAGTATATATGAAAAGAAACTGCAGTATATATGAAAAGAAAGTGAGTTGCGCGAATTCATCCGTATGTTTCATTAATCAAAACGACGTCGTTTTGGGGATCCGCGGTCCACAATACATTGTGAACCGCGGTCCACGATATAAGAACTGCAAATTTAGCGTTGTCAAATTGTTGGTAGCCACGCAAGTACATACTCAGTCCTCCAATATAGAATTCGTCATCTTTAAGGCATCACCTCGTCACAGCTCACAGGGCCCCACCGTATTTTGTCACAACTCACAACCTATGAGTCATCACAACAAATCTTTTGATTCATCGCTGGGAAACGTATCTCTTGATTTATGTTGACAAATTTGGTTATGTTTTATCGTGTTTTTTTAATATTAATTTATCCAATTATGTGTTGTTTGATTATTAAATATGATTGAATATGCCAAGGGCCTTGTGGTCCAGTGGCATCAAACACTTCCCTTTATACGGGAGGTGGTGGGTTCGAGCCTCAGTGGAGACGTTGCTGTCTCTTTGTGCTTCAGTAGGTTAAGAAAGTAGTTTATGAACAGTTGCTGTCTCTCTGTGCTTCAAAAAGTAGTTTATGAACAGATACTACATTGTAATAGAGTCAGCATTCCAAAAAAAAAAATATATGATTGAATATTTAATATAAAATAGTCCAATAAATTCAATTCAAAAGTTCTTCATAAATCATGCATAACAGAACATAGGGATGCAAATGAGACAAATTACTTTTTTTTTAATAGCATTTGAGACAAATTAATTATGATTTACTAGAGCTTAATTTAACAAATTTCAATTTAGTTTGATTAATTAATGGTGAGGCAAGCTCGAGTAGTTCGAGTAACAAGTCGAATTGAATTCGAGTCTCCTAATACTCGACTCAAATAACTCGCAAGCATGATTGAGGTATAATTTTACATTATGAAAAATTGAACTAAAAATAATTTTAGTCAAGATTTGTTAACTGAATCAGACACAAAATTATTTGTATAACTTTTATATTTCCCCCAGACACATTTTATGTGTCTGGTTCGATCGATTAACGAATCTTGATTAAAATTATTTTTAATTCAATTTCTCATAATGTAAAGTTTAGTATTAGTATATAAAATTTATATATTTATAAACTAAATTAAAATGCTTCTAAACACAAAATATTAAATTTAAAAATAATTAAAATGCACTAAAGAAAATTAGTAAGAAAGAAATAATTGATTTGGCCAATAAATTAAATAGTAAACAAGACAAATAAAATAAAACATATCAAGACGTAGTATCTAATATAAATATAATATTACAAACTGAATTAAAATATTTATATATTATAGAAAAGCTATATTCAAGATCCAAAGAGTTTGTTATGATATTTACAGCTCTGTTTGGTAGAGCTTACCACTTATTTTAAGGTAAAAATAAGCTATAACCTATGTTTGGTAAAAATATAAACTTATTTTGAAATACTAATTATAGTAGCGTCTCAAAATAAGATAGTAGCTACTAGTTTTTAAACTTTCAACTTTTAGCTAGGTATGCCAAACAAAGTCTACTACTACTTTGACTATTTGGGTTCAACTTTGCTTGATTAGACCACTAATATAGCAGCCAAAATTTAGCTCAAGCCGATTAACGTAACGCATGCATGTCTATCAAACATCATTAATACCATTTATTGTTCAGGCTTGCATTGAAGTAACTGTCGCAGTAGGCCAAGCGTGATCACCTAAAAACCCTCATCTTGATGATTACACTTCACATTCTAGAAATATTGATCATTGGGATGAGAAAAAAAAAAAAAAAAACACTATAAATACACCTGCTTTAGACAAAACAAATAATCTATCCCTTCAAATACTAATTTGAAGTCACACTTGTTCATCATTAGAATACCAAAAACCATATTTTTCTAACTTGCGGGCATAGAAGAAATTTGTGATGAGAACTAATTTAATTTCTTTCCAGATGTAAGTATTAGTTCAACTTGTCCATTTGCCATTGAATCATTTTCCATGTATAGACTTAGAGCATCTTTCAATTCCTTATTAGATTTTGAAGTGACGTACATCCTTGCAATCTCACTTGCCCTAGTGTTCACCCGCCATAAATTGTCATTATATTATGCACAACAAAAATTTAAGAGGCAATAGCAATGAAATTTTGAGTGCAACTTTAAAGAAGGCTCATTATTCTCATATATCAGTTTGCTCGTCTTGGCCACTTCCTTGACCATGATTACAATTACCTTGGCCTTAACGTTGAGTTTTCTTTTTCTTTCAAAATTTGCAATTCGTTTTGAAATGCGAACCACCACAACTCCAACAAGAAACCCATTTGTTTCCTTTTGACTTCTTTTTAAATTTAGAAGACTTGGTGAACTTCCGTGATTTTTCTTTTCTTTTCTTGGTTCCACTTTTTTTTTTTTTTAATAAGCCAAAATTTTATTGATATAAGCGTCTTCATTCTCCTTCATCAATATAATTAATGATAGAACTTAAAGCTAGATAGAGGTGGACACGGACCGATTCAAGGTCGAACCTACTATACCCTGAATCGGCCCTGAAAAAGTGGGTCGGGTCTTACTGGGCCTAGGCCCGGCTTAGCTCGGACCAGAACCGGGTTGTATGGCCGGTTCAGGTCCTTTAAAAAAAAGCTCGGGGCCCGGCCCAGGCCCGGGCAAAAGGTAGCCATGACAGCAAACTTAGAACTTTGAACACACATGCCTAAATTTATAGATGCCGAAATTTTGCCATTCTGGGGGAGGTGGTGTTGCGCTGGAAAAGGGGAAACACCAGTAATGGTTGTGCAACATTATAGTGATGGTGATGGGATAGGTAAAAAGCTAGCTTATTAGCTTTTTTCTTTCTTTTTTTTTTTTTTGAAAGGAATGCCGGCCTTAGCTAGTATAGTGGAAGATTCTGTTTACCACATGTGAGATTGTGAGAATATGATGAAAGGTAGTTTTAGTCAACTAATTCTGCATTATTATACTGCTCAATCGCTTATTAAAATTTGTTAATATTTTTCTTTTGGATTCCTCTAAATTATTGAAGATACGTAGGCAACGTAATATTTCTCAATATTAAGAGCAAACCCAATTTAGAAATCTTTTATAAACTTTTAATTTATCAATTTAACATAATTTAGTGACTAAAAATCAAATGAACTTTATAAACTATAATACATTTTATAATATTTATAAGTTATCAAATTATATTATGTCTTATATAAATTTTTAATATTACAAGAATACAAGCCAAATTTTTTATAAATTTTAATTTGGTAGAAAATCATATTAATTTTTAATTTTGAGATTAATAATTAAAATATTATTTTTTAATATAATTAATTTTGAAAAAGCTTTTCTCTCTCTCTCTGGCTAAGGGTTTAAATTTCATTATTTCAACAAACTAAATCAATTTATAAAACTTTATATATTCAAAAAAAAATTTAAAAAAAAAAAAACCTAGGACCGGCCCGAGACGTTACCGGTCCTAAAATATTTGCCTCCTTAACCCGAAGATTGGCACCTATTGTTCCAAAGCAAGTTCTTCTTTCTTATATGCTCCAGAGAGCATTGAATGGTCTTCCGTAAAGGTGGTAACTTGTATATGATACATGTAATGGCAATGGAATCATCCATGTTCATATTTTGTTGTCTTATTTGTCCAAGAATTTGAACTATTTCTTGAAATTGTTCAATGTTGTCCGTCATATTTTAATTATTAAAATTAAACCACTTACTAAGCACTTTTTACTTGATGCATCTTCATATATGTATTTTGCATCAAGTATATCCCAAATTTCCTTGGCAAACCCTGCAAACTAATAATCATCAAAAAGGGTATCAAACATACCGTTCAAAATCTAACCACGAAAAACGATATCATCACTTTCCAAAAACTTGATCCTCCAACGAGTTGCCTCTTGTGTTTCATCCCTTCATTCCTCTGACTTCCGGGTACTGATCTGAGCACGTATGTCACGTTACGAGTTTCCAATAGAAATTGCATCTACTTTTAATTTGCCACCTTCTAAATCCAATGCCTTCATGTTTTTAGAAGTTGGTAGCAAGATATTTTAAAGTGGAACTCATGACCCTTAGACAAAATTAAAGGCTGATAATAAGTTGTAAACTTATAGATACTTAGAAATATGTTGTGGGGAGATGATGAGGATAACGAAGGATCAAGCTCTTAAAGTATGTGATCACTTTGCTATAAGTGTAAAATCTTCCTGTACAAGCTAAGCAACGAGGTACAAAATTTAACTTATACTTCAAAATTCTCAATTTGTTTTGACGAGAATTGTAGATATATACTTTCAATAGTCAAATAATGTACTTTCATTCCATGAATATAATGTATATTTTTAATTAATATACTAAAAGTATATTATTTGTGTATTGAATAGTCTACATATATAGCTATATAGATCATGGTCCTGCACACAAAAATGATTGCTCTCCTATTGAATAGATTGTTCACAACATCAGCGTCCCACTTCGCTCCATCCTCCGACATCAGGCCGGTTACTCCCTCATTTTGCTTCTAATATATGGCTTTAATTTGTATATCTTTGCCACAAGCTAGGGAGATTGAATCTTGAATCAATCTCAGCTTCAAGCCTGTTTGCTTAGCATGACAGTGTTAAAATCCCCTTGATTCTTAAATCTTAGAGAGGGGGTCGCCTTGTCTAAGACCTCTATCTGGTATGATAGGGCCCAATTCCTCATTTTCCAGTAGGACATGCAACGTAGTTAACAGTAGAGATACACTCCAACATAAGGTTAACGAACCTATCCTTCAGCAAATCCCATTTTCAACATAATATATATATAGCACGAATCATAGGCCATTATATTCCACCCTATCGTAAGTGTGTCAAGCTTTAGAGCAGCGTATGTATCCTTCTTTTCCTTGGGTTTTCCTCTTCAAATAATAATGTTGTACCTCAAAGGCTACCATAATATTATTATTCGTTATAAGTCTCCTAGGCACAAAGGTTGCCTAATTATTATATTTGCTTTCAATTTGCAGAGAAATGGTTTCATATGATTGGCTGGCTAGAAGCTTTGCAATCACCTTATAAACTTAATTATAACCATGGATCTAAGATCACCCATGGACTCTGAATCAACGCAATCTACGTCGAGTTTAGACTTTAAACCCTCCGGGAGTTCCATAGACTCAATCACCTCGATCATTATACAAACTGACCATATCTGGACCTAGAATATCCCAAAAACGTTGAAGAAATCCGGAATTCAAACCATTTGGCCTTGGGGATTTTTCCAAAAGAAGCTAAGATGATGGATAAAAACCTTCCAAGAGAGCCAGCGAGTGGTGTTTTCTAGGGTTTTGATCATATAGACAAACAAAGGCAAAAGTTGATGAACAAAGTGTCAAAGAGTTAATTCTCCCACAGCTTGACCATTGCTCAGTATTTTGACCGTATCTCAACAAAGGAATGTCCAGATCAAGTGATTCTTTTGCCATTGGAACGAAAACTTAGAGGGCTACAAATCTTATGAAATCTCAAAACTTAATTCGGAATTTACCGGGGTCAAAATCATCCTTGAAGTTCACGTTTCAAAATTCCAATTTTCACCAAAAACTGCTCTATGTTCGGTATTTTGATAATATTTTATTGTAGAAAGGTTCAAATGGGATGATTTCAATGGCATTGAAAATACAACTTGAAGTTATACAAATTTGATGAAATCCATAAAGAGAAATTCTAAAGCTTTCAAGATCAAAATAAATGAGGAATGACACAGATGTGCAAACTGTACTGAAGTGTAGTGCAAAACTTAGATTCAAATACGGCTCCACACTTGATTTCCCAACAAATCAATAATATTTAATTTGTGCATTTAAAATTTACATAAATCGACTTAAAAATTTTTTATTTATAAAAAGTTAAAAATAAGCAATTAATAATTGTTTATTTGATTAATTAATGATAAGTAAAATGAGACAACCATAGTGTTAATTAGACCATGCAAGATTTAGGATAAAAAGTTAGAGAGCAATTGCCCTTATACAAATTATTCGTTTGAACATTTTTAAAATGTTAGTTATATTAAACATTGTAGCTTTTGACAAACATCATAATCTTTTATATATATAAAAATTAATTTTTAGTTTATGAATTGATAAATTTCATTATATTATAAATGAATGTGATGAAATTGCATAAAACAAAATCTAAATAGTGTCACAAATGTATATTATTATTACAAAATCATTTTTAATTATTGATAAAAAGTAGTGTAAAATTAAAGTAATTAAAGTATAGGACATATAATTATAAAAAGAAAGAAATTTATTTATTTGTTGTAATTCATATATACCTCCACATTTTACATATCTCAAATAACATATTTTAATATTTTGTCACTCATTTGTACTACAAAATGTACATATTAATGTTAATACTTATGTTATATTTCATGGTCATATTATTATATAATCCATCTGTCACATTTTATTTGTCATACTTACTATTCATTAGTTAAATCAATTTTTTTCTTTTATGTTTATTTTCTTTAGTATCTTTTACTTATTTTTAAATTTGATTTTTTTAGGATAATACATTGTAACAGAGTCAGTAGTACTAAAAAAATTAATTTTTTTTGTGTGTTTAATAGCACTTTTAGTATAGGTTCTAAATATACAAATTTTATATATTAATACTAAATTTAATATTATGAAAAATTGAATTAAAAATAACTTATGTCAAGTCAAGTTAATCGAACCAGACACAAAATATAATGGGACAAAAGGAGTGATATTTTAGTACTTTATAATTATTACGCAATATATTAATTTTATAATTTATATAATTAATAAATGTATATAATAATCCTTGCCAATGGTGAAATACTAGTAGTCTTTTTTTGTTTTGAAAAATGAAATACTAGTAGTCTAGTACAAAGGAAAATGACAACTTAACTAGAATTTTCATCCATATTCATGGGTAGTTGTCAAACCCAAATTAGCCAACATGACTTGCCTTTGATAAGATGGCAACCGTCAGACGTTCGCCGCCGTTGCCCGGACGGTCATGCAACCGTCACATATACTCCAACTCCATATCTATGTCCGCTCGACGAAACATTTGTCTCATAATCGTCGCTATTCTCATAATTAATTCGTCACGGAAACTGAAATATTCGTCACTATTTTGACTCTTGCTTCCTGCCATCTGGAAAAACCGTCGCTGAAAGTCCAGAATAATCTCACTGTAAATACAAATACAAACACCCAAATCAGCATAGCATTCATCGCCAGCTTCTTGCGTTCATAAATAAAAACAATATATAATCAGAGAAATTTAAAAAAGAAAAAAGAAAAGAAAAGAAAAAGACCGTCCAATCATCACTCTTTATGACCATGAGAGCAAGCTTTCTGTGCATTTTGTTTCGTAAATTTGTGACAGTATTTATAACCTGCGGATTCTCCGTTAAAGACATGGTATCTGCTACCCTTCGCTAGCAACGAAGGGTTAACCTTTGGGTCGTACGTGTCCTTGCAGCTTAAAAGTGACGGTTTTGAGGCACGATTTCGTCCACTCAAACATCTTTTCATCTTTAAGTTTTAAATTATTATTATTGTTATGTATACTATACCGTATATGGAGTATTATTTAATTATAGGAAAGTGATGTTTTTAGTTCATTAATTATACATATATATTGTAGAATCAGTCCATAAATTATTACTATATATAAAATTTTCCCTTTAATTATGTGCAAAGTGACAATTTTAGTCCAACACTAATCAATTATGTTAATATAAATAATCCATTTTAAAATTTCAAATTATTGAGGGACACCTTAGTCATTTTTTATTTATATCTTTTTGTATTAAATAAATAATTAATCATTGAATTTGACACACTTTTTTGGCCATTGGAGTGTAGCTAAAAATTAACATTACATTTCAAATTCTCAAATTATTGAATTGAAAGACATTAGTCATTTCATAGAGTTTTTTTTTTCAAATTTCGTCAACTAAATCTTCATCATATATACCGATTCTCTTCATTTGTAATGAAGATTTGCTATGATCGAATATGCTTATATGCTTGTATTTTGTGATGTACTGTTGCAAATGAAAAATTAAAAATACAATTGTGGTAGAACCACTACTCTCGCTTTTCTTTTTCTTTTTCTTTTTTAAAAAAAATGGAAATAACGTCTTAAATGAAAAATGTTTATAGATTGAAGACTCACTCCAATTTATTGACATGAAAACAACAACTAACATACTTAGTAAATATAGAAACCAAAACAATTTTGAATTTTTAGCTATGGTAAAAAAAATGTGTCTGTCAAACTCAATGACTAATTAATTATTCAATACAAAATGATATAAATAAAAAATGACTAAGGTATCTCTCAATAATTTAAAATTTTCAAATTCATTATTAATATTAACATAATTTGTTAGTGATGGACTAAAATTATCACTTTACACGTAATTAAAAGAGAAAATATACGTATGATAATAATTTTTCCTTTAATTATTTATTTTCAATCTATGAACTTGCACCATCAACGTCATATCTGAATCGATTATAGGACTGTACGACAAATTATAAGTATCGTCCATTTGTCCATTCATATATGGTCCGGAAATTAAAATAAACATTATAATCTTAACTTTTAGGACAACCGTCACTTTTAATACTAATATAAGTTTAGTTTTTGTTATTCAAGGCGTATAGAATTAGTCGCTAATAGTGACTAGATGAAATTGATTTGTTCAGGACTTATCATTAAATTTATATCGTTAATAATTGATGAGATACTAAGTTTATGCTATAAAATGATTTTGATGGATATAGTAATAACCACATAAAATGTCACAAGTGTTTTATGAAGTCAAATAATACGGGATTGTTTATGGTTCACTTATATTATTAATTTAAGTGTTTATACGACTCGAGTAGTGGAGTACAACTATTTGCTAAGGGAGTAGGAGTTAATAGTGTAAAATGCTAAAAGTATGATTCTGATACAAAATAAAGACATACTATTTATATTATATATCTCTTGAAATATGAAGTGTAATCATTAAGATATATGGGTTTTTTAGGCGACGATGCCTGACTTGTTGTGTTTGGGCAATGACTCCAATCCAATGAACATTGAACGATATGAATGATATAATGTCTGGCACACATGTTTAATCAACTTGATGAGTTGATCGAGTTGAGCGCGAATAGTCGAAACTCAAAACATGGCTCGATTCAAAAAATTAAAGTTCAAGCTCAATCAAGATCTAATTTTTTAAACTTGAGCTCAATGCGAGTCGAATATGAGTTCGGCTCGAATACGTTCAGTATTTTTAAAATATTTATATAATAATAATAGTAAGTGATCAACATAAATATTATAACAAACTCATTACACCTTGATGATTTTATCTACTTTATTTATAACAAATAAACATAAATAAATAGGTATTTTAATTAAACTTGTAATATTACATTTATATTAAGCAAAATATATATATATTTAAAAATTTGATTACACTCACCAATTGCTCGAGCCAAGTATTAAAAGACTTAAGTTAAGATAAACTTGTTATTCTAACTCAAACTCATATCAACTCAACATTAATTGAATCAAACTGACTTAAGTATTTATCAAATTGAATAATTTGATTCATTCACCTCCCTTACGCTTTATTAAGGTTTATGAATAACTTTGAATTAAATTTATGGACTATTTTATATTCAATATTCAATCATATTAAATCATGAAACAACGCATGACATACTCCCTCGGTCTCAATTTACATGTCTTATTTTCCTTTTTAGTTTGCCCAAAATATTATCATCTTTTCAAAATTGAACATCACCATCATTTTATTTTTCTCAATTTACCGTTATGACTTTTGTTTTCTTTATTGCTTTTATTTCCAAAAGTGAAAATGTTAGGGGCATAATTGAAAAACATATCACATTTACTTTAATTTCTTAAAAAACGTGTAAAAAGCAAATGAGACATTCAATTCGGGACAAAGGGAGTAATCCTATCTATAATAAAGCAAAATCCTTTGGTGAAATTTT
>CM008341.1:38990612-39008659 GCA_002525835.2 Ipomoea batatas | reverse complement strand
CTCAATTTTTACTCATTCATCAAACTTTTTGATAAGGTTCTGTTTGGTAACATAGTTAGCTTATAAGTTAATTTTTGTTTATTTAATCATTATTAGATGTTTGACTTGGTTAAACAACCAATATAAGTGTTCGTTTAATTAACTTTTTTAATAGTTTATTATTTCAAAACGTTAACATTCAAAAAGCTACTCAAAGTAGTTTTTTCGATCAACTATTTGAGAAAGTCATTTTGCATGTAATCAGCTATCAACTAATTTACTAAATACCTTTCTACAATCAGCTGATGCTATCAACTAATTAAATCCACTAATCGCTTTCATAAAAAAAAATTAAAATTCAAATCCACTAATTTAATCAACTAACAACTAACCGTTATTTACCAAACATCTAATAATTGGAGTATTTTTTTACGATTTATGAGATGAAATTCATGTGGTAAAACTATATTATAAATTAAAGATGATTGAATATGGAATAAAAAGAAGAAGGATTAAGTGGGACCAGCACTGCAAATACATCGGGGCTGCATGTAAGCCACGTGTCTGGTTTGCATGAATCACTAAATGACGAGTGTAGAATGGTGAAATGTATAGTAGGGAGTGAAGCTAAGGCGTGGGAGATGATGGCTGCCCCTATGTGAACACGTGGACGCATACGTGGCATGAGCATTCACGGCGCCTTGGGCCAAGAATCAAGATGTTGGGGGAACATTAATTTGTGAGTTCTCGTACGTTAGACAATAGACAGCACACAAGCGAAGTTAGTTATCCGATGACAGGCGCGGAATTATGTACGGATAAACCTCCGTTAAAAGTCGGCCCAAAGATTTAATGACACGTAAGGCATTTGATGACTACCTTATCCAAACAAGGCAGCACTTTTGGATTGATTTGAATAACTTAAAATAGTTCAATTCTGATCAAAGTGGATGATGAGATTGAATAAAGAATCTGATCAGATAACAAATTGCTCGATTAAATTATCACGATTCAATTCAAATGTTTTGATTTGATTGAAAATATCACTATTTAGTTTCGTGTCTTGAATGTAGTATTTTAGATCAGTTCATACGTATAGTTCATGAGAATATACTTATGAAGTAGTCTTAGCTCGACTTAACTCTTAAGATTTAATTTGACAATGAATATAATGTTTGTTGAATGATGTTGTAAAAATAATAAGAATGTTCTCATCAATTAGAGTTTTAGTTTAAAATTTTTGAGATGCAGGTCAGATAGATGTGTATAGGGAAAAAATGTTTAAAAAAAAAAAGAGTTTAGAGACTTATTACATGCATAGTTGGTGCATGCAGACATCTTCTGCCTTTTTTTATGCAATGGATTTTACACAAAAATTTGAACTTGCAAAAGGTGCAAATTCTTCTCTCACCTTTTACATCCACCTTCATCAACAAAAATCTTCAAAAAATAATTCGTGAGAATACTTTACGAAATATCTCATTAATGATCACGTTTAAACATGGAGAGACATGCACCTTAGTTGCAAACTAGATACTCCGTACTTTCCAATTAAAAGCAATCATATATAATATGATTTGAAGGTATGAATATTTTAAAAATATTAACAAAATTTTCAGATTTAAAAAAAATAAATAAAAATGATTTTTTTAAATATTAGAAAATGTTAAGGTATCTCATTGCTAATAATCCCCCCACCCCCCACCAACAAAAAAAAAAAGAAGGTAAAATGGTATAAGGTCATTGCTCACCCCAAATTGACTTTATTTCCCAGCTTGAAAAGGCTTACCTAGAGGTTACAATAGCAATTGTTATACCGTGTATTAGGATCCACACAACTGTGTGGATCATGGTCCAAAAACGACGTTTCTCTAAGTAAAGAAACGACGGCCGTTATATTTAACAAATTCTTTATTTATGATGTGCTCAAAATAAAATTAAACTATAGTGTTTTTAAAATGAAACTGAATAACATAGTCTCATATGCTCATAATAAGATGACATTGTAGTGTTTCTAAAATGAAACTGAATAACATGTTTCACATATTGAGTGTATATTGTCAAATGAAAATGTAGTTGAATTAGAATGATACTTTAGGTGTGCTATAATGAAACTATAGTGTATATCTAAAATAAAACTGAATAACATTTCTTATATATTGATGGTATATTATCAAATGAAACTATAGTAGAATTAAAATTATACTTTAGTTGTGCCGAAATGAAACTATGGTATTTATAAAATGAAACCGAATAAACTGTCTCATATATTGAGTATATATTGTCTATGAAACTGTACTTATATCAAAATGATATTTTAGTTGTGTTGCAATGAAACTATAGTTTATATATAAAATGAAATTGAATAACAATTTTACATATTCGAGTGTATATATTGTCTAATGATACCGTAATTGAATTAGAATTATACTTTAGTGGTGTTGTAATAAGACTACAGTGTGTATAAAATGAAATTCAATAACATGTCTCGCATATTGAGTGTATAATGTCAAATGAAACTGTAGTTGAAACAAAATGATATTTTAGTTGTGTTGAAATGAAATGACAATGTATATAAAATGAAACTGAATACATCAGACAAACATAATTAATTTGATAGAACGTGTGCTGCTTCTTTTTATTAAAAGAAACAAACCAACGATTTGGACCATGATCCACAACAAAATTTGCCCTACAATAGTGTCCCACTAGTCATTATTGTGTGGACTGTGGTTCACAAAAGATCCAAAAACACATAAAGTACATTATTTTAACTCATGGTCTACAAAAGATCCAAAAACACATAAAGTATGTTATTCTAACTCAAAAAATATAGTATCTTATTTAAAAATTTTATTATTTTAACACAAAAAATACATTAATGGTACATTATTCTAATTTATAAAATATATTATTTTAACACATAAAATACATTATTCTAACTCATAAATACATTATCTTATCCCAAAAATTTTATTATTCTAACACATATAAAGTACATTATTTTAACTCATAAAATACATTATCTTACACCATAATATTCATTCTTCTAATTTTTAACACGCGTACAAAACAATATTTTTTTAATATCAAAACAACATCGATTTAAACTGTGATTCACACAGTTGTGAGAACTGTGGATCGCATACATATGCGGTATGCCGGTATGCCGTGTCCCACCATACCGGGAATTAAAGTCGGGTAACCTTTTAGCGGGAAACAATCCGGGCATTTAGATATAACCAAATTGACCCGCTAAATTAACTACTTTTTCTTAAATTCAAACCCTAGCCTAAGCTAAGGCTTCAATGAGCTGTTTTGGAAGAATATCAAGGCAAAATTCTCTTTATGAGCTCCAGTAGACAACGAAAGGTACGATGAATCCTACATCTTTTCCTGATCATTAAACCTCAATCCCCATTTCCTAGTTTGTACCTTGCGGATTTTGTTTCTTGCTAGTTTCTAAAAGCAAAGGCTGTAAATTGATTTTCGTTTTCTTTGGAAAACAAGAAAAGTTTTTATTCAATCTTTCTTGATTTCTGTTCTTTTCCTCCTTTTTTAAGAATTTGTTTTATATAACTTTGTACTTCTCGGTGCCCTATTGAGATTTTTCTTCATTTTTCTCTGAACTTGTATTAGCCATGTTACGTTTTATATAGTTGTATTAGTTTATTATGTATTCCTAGTCAATAGCCAGTACCTATAGGTTAGGAGAGTTTTATGCTAACTCTCATATAGGTACTGTAACGCTTCTGTAATTCAGTTATTCAATTCAATCCTAAGTTCATCACTTGAACTGTTAGGATCAAAAGTGCTTTTAGCTGCTGCAACTTGATAGGTTCTGGTTTCTGGTCACAATCAAGTGTATTTTAAGAGTCCAATATTAGGTAAATTTAATGCAAATAGTTAAAAACCAAAACAATAAGACCTTCAATTAATAATGCTACAAAGAATACAGGAGTTACAATTCTGCAACAATAGGATCCAATTCAAATGGACAGTGCTTTGATTGGCACTATCCCACCCTTTATCTAACAAAATACAATAAAATAAGTGCACAGTAAGGTGGACGATAGAAAGTTACTAGCCCCTAATGCAGGGAATAGATTTGAGGACTACATTTAGATGCTAAGGCAGGAAAGTTGAATTCTTTTATGGAGATCTTGGATGTTGTTGAATGGTGTGAGCTGATGTTCTCAACAGATTGGATAATCTGCAGGAGGAGCCTCCAATGCTTCCAATTCGGTAACTCCATTCTCCACTATGAAAGCCGTGGCCAAGCCCCATGTAATGTGGACATCCAAGTGACAGTGCATTATCCAAACTCCTGTTTTTATGCAAAATTATTAGTTTTGAATATCAACCCGTTAGTTGAAAAGGGAAAGAAAAGGAATTGGCAAAATTGTTAATCTCACCTGGATTATCTGCAACAAAACGGATGACTGTCCATCCATTGACTGGTACACTTGCTGTGTTTCTAAGAGGCGGGTTCACTAGGTTAAACTTTGCTGTATCTTTTTGTGGATTGAAGTTTCCAAAACCCTCGGCAAGGATATAGAAATCATATCCATGAAGATGGATTGGATGGTTTTCAGCTGTGAAGATATTTGTTCCTTGCAGCACTATCTGCACTCTTGCCCCGTATTTCAACCTGTACACCTTTGTTCCAGAAGCAGGTTGCCAAAGTGATCGGCTAACATTACCAGTATAATCAAACTTAACTGGTGGAGCGGCTGGAAAGTCAGTTGTGAAAACTCCTGGGATACCTTGGTGATGTGCCTGCAGTAGTGAAAAGTTGGATGGGAGCACAAATGACACATTGTTCATGCTGGCAGTGAACCGAGTTCCATTTGGTCCCTGACAATTTTGGGAACTTGCTCCCTTGGGGCAGTTATTGAGTCCTAGACCAACTGTGATAAAGAGGTTTTCGTCAATTTCAGTAGGCACCTCAACATTTCTTAGACTTCTGAAACTCGTTGTGAAGGCTGTGGCGGTTGCTGTATCATTGTATGCTGGTAGAGATGGGAGAACCGGAGTTGTCTGACCTCCCTTGGAGGAGGAAGAAGCAGCCTTGTACTGTAGGATGGCTGTGGTTGTAGTGTTATCAAAGGGTGCGCCTTGTGCACTGGCATATGCTCGTGCTGCCATGTAGTAACGGGCTGGTGGCTGATTGGCGGTGATTAGGACATCAGTAGTCTGGCCTGGTCCTAGCATGATGACTGAAGTAGTAAAGGGCTTCACATAAGAGGCATCAGCTCCAACTACCGTGAGTTTGTGGTTGGCAACCGAGAAGAAAAGCTGTTGATTGAGTGCAGCGTTGATAACTCTAAGGAGGTTGGTCTCACCTGAGTCCACTTGGACTACTACAGTTTCTGTATCAAAACATACTAAAGCAATCAATCTTTGAAGAATGAAAATTCCTGCTTGCTAGAATAGCTCAGAGGTATATATGAGTTGTCTAAAATCTTGCTTGGCTGCAAATGTTGCTAGTTGTTATTATCAGTTGATTTTTAATTGGTGGACAATTTCAGATTAGTTAAATGGATACTGGATGTTAACAGTTTTAGCTGTTTTATAGGAATCATTACTGTTTATGACACAATACAGGGCTATCATGTGTTATTTTTAATTCTCATGGAAAGTTGTTTAAGGCAGAGAGCCAGAGAGGTACTCATAATTCTTACCTTTGCTGGAGCACTTGAACAGGTCACCAGGTTGTCCATTGATAGTGAATGCATCTGATACATTTGGAGCGGCTCCAGTTCTCTGAGCTTGCCTTATAACATCAATGGGGTTTGCATTCCACCACTCACCTGATCATCATTGTTGTCAAACTTTCAGTGATTATTTCAGAAACTTTGTTTGAAGGCAAACTATATCCAAAAATTGCAGCAAAGAATGCTCAAATAACTGTTTATCAGTCTTGTCTTACGTCGAAATCTTTGGTTAAGAAAGAAAAATACCGAGTACAACAGGTGTTTCTCTTGTAGGTTTAGGGAATGGGTAGGATTCCCCTTCTCTTGGACGGATGATAAGAGCTCCATAAACGGTGGCCCTGAGCCATGAGCTGTGGGCATGCCACCAAAGTGTTCCTTCCTGACCGTTGATTGTAAATCTGTAAGTATAGCTCCCTCCTGGCCTAATTGGGCACTGCGTAATAAACTCTGGTCCATCTGCCCATGCTGTTCTAATCTGCCGGACACCATGCCTGTTTTGGTGCATAACGATGACAGATAAGAAGTCAATAAACTCATTTTCTTTATTTGCGAATATATTTACTAATACACTGCATGCATGCTTTGTTTCACAAACCTACCAGTGAATGGTGACATTGTATTGTGCTTTATTGATAACCTTGATCTCTAACGTATCACCATTGTTCACTTCCAAGGTTGGTCCAGGGAACTGCCCGTTTACTGTTATCGTGTTATGGGTACTGCACAGCCTCGTCACTGGTGTTGCTTGAATCTGTCACACAACAACAAACTCACATCAGTATCTTCCTGTTCCCGATAGCCTATAACAACCAAAGAAAAAACAAGAAATGGAATATGAAGCATGATGAAATTCGGTGCCATACAACAAACTGGTGCTGCTGAACTTTAGCATTTGCCAAAGAAAACGCGTTTGCGAAGAGCACCAGAAGGCCAAAGAGCAAGAAAGAGCGAAACGGTTTATCAATGCTGCTGCTGCTGCCAAGAGCTGCCATGTTTGACTTCAGGGCTTATCAGGTAACAGCAGATGCTTTATGCTTTTTTTTACTTGTGAAGAGAATAGAATTGAGGGCATTCTTTTATAGTGGGGGAAATGGGAGTGTTTAACTTGAGGGTTGGCAGATTAGGTTCTGACTCAGCATGAAGGTCAGCTTCAATGGCTGATTTAGTTCACCCACTGCCCTATCAAACTGCCAAAATTCTCTTAATGCTTGCTTCCTAAGACTTTTTCATGGGCATGTATTTCTATGCATAATCATTATTTTACCCAGATATTACTTCACATCTCTGATACTATGTCTTTATTTTTTCTTCTTTTTCCTTTTAGCTTTGAAATGAAACTTCTTGCTTTGCATACTAATTCTAAGATGTTTTTTCTTCCTTGGTGGTCCACTAACATGATTAATGTTTTATGGTTGTTGAAAATAACAAGAGGAAATAGCTAGGAAAATACTCAAACACATTTTTCTTTGTGATGTTTCACCTCAACATAAGTATGAGAACTTAGATTCGGTATGTGGTGAGTATGCTGTTCTATCAATGTGGGTATATTAACATCTTCGTTACTTCAATGACTATTTTCACCACAACATTAACATTTCAAGGAATAAACATTGGCAATAGATTGGTTTACCTCATTGACATTGTGGTCCTTTGTCTATTGGGATCACAAGACGAGTTTCACTACTTTCACCCAATGCATACATTCAGGTAACGGCCACTGACTTTTTCGTAAATGAAAGTCAAAGATTAAGGGTGTCTTTAGGAACCAGGAACATTGACTTCTGGAAAATGAGTCATTTTCCTTTTCAATATTTGGTTGTATTCTAGAAAACTGTCTTGATGTGTTTGATTCATTTTATGAAAAAATGAATAGAATTGTATAATTAAATATTTTAATTATTTTATTTTAAATATAAAAATATTTACAATAATATTATAATAAATTATGTTATTTATTAAAAAAAAAACCTCTGGTTTCCCGTGGAAACTAGACCAAGGTTGTCCTCGTTAATGTAGGAAATCAGACCAAGGTTGTGCTTGTCAGTGTAGTTGTGGTATGTGGAAAATGACTTCCGCCAAATTTTGGCAGAGATCATTTTCTCCAAAAACAACATTGTTTTCGCTTTGATCGAAAAATGATTTTCGCTGACTTCGATTTTCTAGGCTCTTCCAAACACAGGAAACCGAGAAATGATTTTTAGAAATCATTTTCCAGATTTCCAAACACACCCTACAAGAAAAATACTATTTTTTTCTTATTTTAAACAATTTTTTTTTTTAAAAAAAAAACAAAAATAATTAAAATATAAAATAATCGAGGAATGAAAAATTTGGGCGACTAATAGACATTCGTCCACAGATGCTTGGCTACAGGCGGGTGTACGTAGTAGTGCAGTTTAGGTTACGAAGAATAGACTTTAGGCAAAGGTTGTAGGAAGGAAGTCTAGAAGATCAACTAGGCTTCAATTATAAAATGAGATTCCGTTATAAGATTCAATGATTGTGGCTAACAATATTTTTGTTTAAGACAAACCTACAACCACAACTTACCTTCTAACTAATAAAGTCTTTAGTTGGTAATGATGTTGAATTATATCTCATACATTAATTGAAAAATTGAATTATTAATTTAATTTCTTTGATTATTGAACAATTTAAATTTGTTTTTATAATTTTACATAAGTGGTGGCTTTGTATATGTTGGAGAAAATTGTTCAAATCGGAACAACCTCAGTCAAGTTAATAATGTTGTTGACTTAGTAACCACAAGTTACAAGTTTTACTCTCAGTCGACCACTCTACCAACATGTGGCTAGGATGATTTACTTCTTATGATTCTTTGATAGATATGATCACAGCCGCGTAATTTGCAAAATTGTGATTTCCCTATTTATAATAAAGGATGTATAGTGATACCGCAAATTATCAAGGTAAAATGGTGGGTTGGTGAATTGGTTGGTTTGATGGCTAGGTATAATGATAATTTATAGGCCTGGATGTTACGCCCTAGTTATGTCGATTGTGTAATCTTGTGAACTATATATGTCAAATTGTTCTTATCACTGCAAATACTCTCACTTTCAAAAATTTCACATCATTAAATTTGCAATTCTACATTTCTATAATACTTTCTTACTTTAAAAAAGGGTTTCATTTTCACATCACATCAAAAGAAAATAAATAAATAAAAAATTAAAAACGAAAATGAAAAAATATAAATAAAATAAAGTACAAAAGGTTGTTGCAGCCGCAACTTTTTGTCAGGTTTAGCAAACTTGATGCAGTAGTAAGTTTGCTAACCATGTCATAACAAATTTTATTTTCTAATGTGTCACATCATCTAGCAAGAGTAAAACTGGATGGGATAAGGACAACCTAAAACAATAGACCCTAAGAGCTTAGTTTATTCACCAAGTATATTATTTCTCGATTATTATTGACCTCAGGGTTGTTTTTTTATTTGCGTGGCCCTGTGCTGGTAAATAAGTGAGAACCTATCAAACTATAAATAAACTGATAATTGAAGAAAAATTACAAAGAGAAATGAAAAGAAAGACTTAATTTTGAGTCAATATAATCACAAATACATATATTAACTATTAGGTCAGGGCTAGACTAGGGGCCTCCAAAATTTTGGGGCCTTGTGTTGTTACACATCTTGCACGCCCTAAAATTCAACCCGATTGACCTAAATAAGTGACTCAATTCTTAACTTAGTTCTTGATCTCTAAACTCTGGACATATCTTTAACCAAATCAGGATTAATGAATATAAAGTAAATGTGACGTATACTTATCGCACGCTATATGCTTTAATTTGATAAAATATTTGTTAAACAATTTGACGTATATAACATATTCCTTAATTCTTTGTTACCACCAATACATGGATCAATCACAGTACCACGCATAGTAAAGAAATATTGGGGGTGTTTTGGTAAATAATTGATAGCTTCTAACTGATTAAATATTGAGTTTGACTAGTTGATAGCATTAATCCATTAGATAATTGTAAAAAGATATTTGATAAATTAGATATTAACTAATAGTTGATTAAATGCAAAATGTCATTTTACAACTCAAAATTGGCTAATAAGCTAATTATGTTACTAAACAGGACCATTCACATTCCATCCCCTTTATTGATTGGTATGAAGGCTATGTTTGGCAGAGCTTATAGCTTATTTTAAGCTATTAATAAGTTATAAGCTCTGTTTGGTAATGTTCCTAAAATAAGCTAATAGTTTAAAATAAGAGTTTATTTTTTAATAGGTAGCGTTTCAAAATAAGCTAGTAGCTTCCTTACCTTTTTTTTTTTTCGATCTTTAACCTTATTATTTCAAAGAAATGACAACATTTACCCTTCCCAATTAAAACCTTTTTGGCTAAACTTTTTTGACTTTTTCTCTTCAATATGTTTGGTTGTAATTTCAATTTGACATTTGTGTTTGAACATTGATTTTTGTATGAACTAATCTTATGAATCATAAACATTTTATTTTACTTTATATGTTTTCAAATATATGTTCTTACTTTATATTTTATTAAAATATATTGATTTCACTATTTTATATTTTAATATATAAACAAACCTATTTAAATTTAAAACTATTTAAATTGTATGAAGATGTCCTTTTTTGTCTTTTTACATTTATCAGATGATCAAAAAACTAATTTTACCAAACACTTTTAAGCATAACAGCTAGCTTAAGGCTATGTTTGGCAAACCTAGCTGAAGAGGTAGCTGAAACCTGAAAAGCTATAAGCTAGGAGCTAAAGCTGAAGAGCTGTTAAACTAGTTGTTTATGTTTGAAAGTGTTTGATAAAATCAGCTTTTTGATGAGTTGATAAAAGTAAAAAGACTAAAATAATAAAGAAGAAGAGAAAATGGTTTTAATTGGGAAGGGTAAAAGATGTCATTTCTTTAAAACAATAAGGTTAAAGATAGAAAAAAAGTTAGGAAGCTACTAGCTTATTTTGAAACGCTACTTTATATAGCGTTCAAAAATAAGCTCTTATTTTAAGCTACTAGCTTATTTAGGAACATTACCAAACAGAGTTTATAGCTTATTAGTAGCTTAAAATAAGCTATAAGCTCCTAAATAAGCTCTGCCAAACAGAGTCTAAGAGCTCTTCAGATTTTAGCTTCGAGCTTATAGCTTTTCAGTTTTAAGCTATTTTTCAATTTTCAGCTACCTTTTCAGCTAGGTTTGCCAAACATAGCTGAAAAACTCTTTCGGTGCTTATTCAACAATGTTCATGCTTATATTATATCGTCTTTTAAAACATATAATATCACAATTTAAAATATAAAATATAATATTAAACCACGTGAATATATGATAATGAATATCCTCAAATATATGATAATAAATTAATCGTAATGACAAATCTTAGATAATAATCCTTACTTAGAAAGAGTAAATAATTCGCATATAAGGATAATTTATCTCAAGAAAAATATAATGTTGCTTTTTAACGGCAAATCCGTTGGTGAATTGGAGATGAAGCATGTCTGATGTCTCTCTCTCTCAGACAACGTGGTCAAAAAGCAGAACAGACTTTGATAAGACAACGGAACAACAAATGAAGCATGAAAATGACTTGGATATTCATTTGCTTGTGATCTTTGTACATATTCTGGTAAGTGTAAGGTGATAAATTGAAACAATATTTTCAAATTTCAGTCACGATAATAATATGAAATATTATTTTTCTTAAAACTGATTTGCTTCATTTGAATGGTGGTAGGAGGGTTGAAGCGTTGATTTCTCAAGAACAATAAATTACCAGCATATATATATATATATATATATATATATATATATATATATATATAAGGGATTAGGTGCGAAACTTCTCCTAGGTGAAACATACGGATTAATCATAGCCATTGATCTTGTCAAAATCAATAGTTCAGAATGAAAAACAAAATTAAAAAAATGCGGTGGCATTATGATATAATTGTGTGTATTATTGAAAGCTTAAGGTGCGTAAGTTCAAAGCTTAATGTGTGTAAGTTTACAATGTTAGGTGCCTAAGTATTGCATATATACTTGTTAAACTACATATATATCTTATAGTTTTGTTTTTTTTTTTTGTTAAAAAAAAATTCTTAATTGTATTGTTAAAAATTGACGTCGTATCTTTTTTTTTTTAAACATTAAATAATTGAATGACGTATGCTTTTGTGTAAAAATCAACGTCGTATCTCATCAATATTTTTTTTAATGAATTAAACGACATCTGTGTTTTATAAATAATCAACGTCGTATCTCGTCAATATTTCTTTAATTTTTTTTAAATGATAAACAACGTCGTATCATTTATTTATGATGTCGATGACCAGAATTACAACATCGTATGCCCAAAATAACGGAGGTTAAACAAGTTTTTTTTTTTGTAGCAGTAGTAGTGAATGAACTTGGAATTGCTCCCTTTAATTTGTGCCATATATTTACTGCAAAATATATTTTCCTGGTTTTGCACTTATATGGCTAAAAAACTAACTAAATAATGATGCATACATGATACATCCTTATTGTAAAATTTTAACTCTTAGGATAGCTTACTTGAAAAAGTGTCTCAATTAAGAGAAAATATTACTAATTGTCATGGCCGGATTTTAAGACGCGCGCAAGATGGGCAACAACACAAGACCTCAATTTTTAAAGAGCTCAATATTTATTTTTGACCTAACTACTTAAGAAATTAAAAAAAATTACAATTAATCTTAAAACACATCATTTTTATCCCAAATCACTTATGTTCCTCCAACGGCACAGATGATGTCTCAAACCCTGAATCTGCAAAAATAACTTGAAATAAAAATCATATATTTTACGTATTGATTTTAAAGATTGCGCTTATACTTTTGGTAGGCCTAATTTATTTATAAGAACTGGGTCACAAAAATAAAAAAATCATGTCCTACAGAGTATTACATTATATTGTAAAGTAACACTAATCTATACTATATATAAAAGCATTATCCCCCTTCCAAACTTTCCCGCCCAAAGTTAGTGGCATTTTGATAAAATCAGTTATTTTATTTATTTATTAATTTATTTATTAATTATTAATTTATTAATTATCCACCCGTGCGTGCCTATTATGGTTAAATGTTGGTGATTAAATAATTGGATTTATTAATTAATTAAAATGTTAAATAGGTAATATAATATGGTAATATTAATTGGTGATTGAATAATTGATGATATAATTGGTGTGATATATTTGGTGATATATTTGTAATATATGTAATAGTATAAATAGAATTAATATTATTTTACATTTTACATTTCTTATAGCCGTATTGAATATTTCCTAATCTTAGCCTGGAGGATTTTGGCTAACAGTAGCCTATGAAATTATAACATATTAATATATTAATTTTATGGTAATAAATTATAACAGTAACGTAATTATGTTTTTCCTTTTTTTTTTCTCCTACTAATCAGCCAAATTTCCTAAACTACTCCCCCATCTCCACCCCTCTTAATTTTTTACCTTTTTCACCTCTATCTCTCTCTTCCTTATTTTCTATATAAACTATTTTTTTTGGTGAGTTTTCTATATAAACTATTGCTTATAATCATAATTCGTATTCCCTGTGAATTCTGAGCCGGATTTTACCTTTATTTTTCTCTCTCTATCTCTTAAAATCGGGTTCTCCCGGAAAATCAACAACCATGAGTACTGTAAACACGGTGGGGTACCGGATTGGCGACGAGGTGGAGGTGTTGAACAACAAGGAAGGCTTTGTGGGATCCTACTACGAGGCGACGGTGGTGGGTGTATTGCCCGGCGGCAGGGGCTACGTAGTCCAATGACGGACAACTTTCCAAGGGCTACGTAATGCTTGCAACGAAAAATTAAGGGTTCTAACTTGCTTATCTTTGCAAATATTAGCATCATCCAAATCTAAATAACATTCTTCCTAACAATTTAGAACTAAACTATTTTTTTAATGTTTTTTTTTTAAATTTTATAACGACAAAAAGAAAAAGAATGAAAGAAAATAGAAATTAAATAAACTGTGGTTTAGTCACATCCTTAATTCTTAAATATTTATGATATACATTTAGTTAATTTTATAATTTCATTTCCTTAATTATATTTGCTATTTAATTTATTATAATTAAGTGAATTATATTTACAAATTAAAATAATTTAATTTCTAAATTTGTATGGATTAAAGTAGTCCCTAATATATTACGTATTTAGGTAGATTTCTAAATATTTATGATTTTTTTAAAATTAAGAGTATGAGTTTATATAAATTTTAAAATAAAGTTTCTTACTGAATAAACATATAATTGCAATTAATGTGTATAATTATAATAGTAATCACAAATCTATAAAAAAAAATACATATTTTCATACTGTTAAAAATACTATAAATGTAATACACACATACACACAAGAGATCATGTGCGGTTATATGGCTAAGGTAAAAAAATTGGGTGAATTCCCAGCCATTGATCTTGCAAAAATCAACAGCCCAGAATGAAGACAAATTTAAAAAAAATGCAATTCACCTATTGTATTTGTGATTATGAATTTTAATTATAAAAAAATGCAATTCACCTACTGTATTTGTGATTACGAATTTTAATTATAATAATTATAATTGATAATAATTATTTCAAAAAAAATTATAATTGATAAAAGAATTTTAAATAATAACAAGATTGATTATATTTTAATAAAGTAAAATTGGAATAAAAGGTAAGTGATACCAATTAATATAATTAAATTAAGATAATATAGGAGAGCGGGGTGATATATATAGGAGAAAATAAATACTTTTTATATATATTTTTAATAGAATGATGATTCAATGGGCAACCAATTTCTGCCAATTTAAGACTCCCTATCTCATTGTGGTTCAGTCAAACAGGTAGTGGAATTTTATTATTGAGTTTATGGACGACTCACTATTTCAATACCAATGAAGTGATGTTAATCTATAGGTGGAGCTCCTTCAGCATATAATATAAAATTATAAATGTGCTGTTTAATTATCAATTTAAATTTTTAGTTGAGATAAAGCATATATTGTAATTCACACGTCTTATTAATTTTATGGGATGCTCAGTCAAACATGTATAGTAGTCTCAATTTTTTTTTAAAAGTTGAATAAGTAAACAAGAGGTTTAATAATAACCTTGAAAATAACGGAAAGTAAATAAATGACTTAATAATAACCTTGAAAATAACGGAAAGTAAATAAATGACGAAATTAGATTACGGTTGTACAGTCAATGATTCACATAATTGATTGACCAAATTAAATTAAAAATTAATTCAAAGTGGTACAATAATTTGAGTGTTAACTGGACCAGCGGACCACATGTGCTGTAGCCTCAAATTCATTCTTTTGTCCTAACAAGATAACAATTTATAATAATTTGGGAGAAGAAAAGATAACAAATTATTATCAACATAAGTTATTAGTCCACATTAATGGCACTTAATACCTTTTTTTACTCACCCTTTTATTGGGAGCCATTATAGTCCTGGATACTGATTCCATTTTATCGATGCAAAATCACTCCGATTACGAATATGTTGCCTTAAATATAATTGGCAACATACAATTTCCTATTATTATTCGCACAAATGAGATGTTAATTAGAAATGAGTTGATTTTAAAAAGGCAATAGAATGCATCCAATATAATCAATAAAATTAGGATATTAAATAATTTTAATATCCCGTGGCCATTATTAGAAATTACATCTAAATATTTACAAAATTATATTTAGATGGTAAATAGTATATTTACAAAATTGTGCATCTAATATATATATTTATTTATTTAAAATGCATTTGAATATAATTTTGTAAATTTATTCTATATTTTAAGGTTTATTCTAAGGTTTATTCCATATTTTAAATTCAAAAGAATGAAATTCTCTGCAAGAAATGAAATTGGCATATTATTAATTATTAATTGGCTGAAACAAATGAAATTTGCACAAATCAATGAAATTGGCTGTCAATCAATAATTATAATTATTATTAACCATTTATCATTTATTTTTAAATTTTTCTAAATAAATTTCTTATCTAATAAATTCTCATATCACTATATAAATCATACAATCCTTCAACCAATTCCACATCTTTCACTATATCTTAGCACTTTAGCATCATACAAAGAAAAAATAAATCTACCTATAATGGCCCCTCTTTTTGTTGCACTTAATAAGATAAACGCCTACAATACTGCATGGGCAATAAAAGTACGATTAATTCGTCTTTATGAAGTCAAGAACAACCGAGGAGCAACTTTAGAATCTATGCTCGAAGATGTGGAGGTATATGTTATTCACACACACACACACACACACACATTTATTATTTATTATTTTTTGTTTCGTTTTACTCAATGGAATAAATGCCTAATGTACTGCTTTGACAATTAGGGTACGATTCATTCGATTGTACGTGGTGTTAGGGTTAAAAGATTGAGATAATTTTTTTTTTGTTTTGTCGAAAACAATTTTAATAAGCTGTAAATATATATATATATATATATATATATATATTTGGTTTATTTCATTGGACTTTCTATTTATTCATTTATTTATTGTATTTAATTTATTTATTTAGTATTTACTTAGATTAGATGACTAAAATAATAGCAATGATTATCTTTTACATGTATCTATATTAAATGACATGTATACAATATATGTGGACTATGCATATTACTAGCATATTTTATGTATGTTTAATTTGCATAATTATGTTTATATTCTAGGTACATTTGATTTATTTAAATTCAAATGTTTTAAAATCACGTGTTGTATCTAATAACATAATATTTTATAATATGTTTTTTTGGTAAAATATTGTGACTATCAATATATACCAACAATTCAATATTACAAGAGAACAAATATTATATTGAGTGATATTTTTACACTAATTAATCACATAATAAAATAATTGTACACATTCGATATTAGAATTTTTTTATTATTCTATCTTTAATTTTATTATCTAAATATATAATTTAAAATATTTATCCATGCATCGCACGGGTAATTGACCAATTATTTGCTTGAATTCAAGCAAGGATAACATTAGAAAACATAATTGATCCAACCATTTTCATCATTCGCACTATATAATATTGATGTTATAATTTATATAATTATATATCGATCTAAATATTCTTAAAACATTATAACAAAATTCATTCCGTGCAACGCACGGGCGAAAATACTAGTATCTATATAAAACTAACCTATCTCTTACCTGCAATAATATCTCTAACAGAAATATAGGTCCCTACAACTGCAATCAAAGATCCCAAAACCGAAATCATGACAATAACACAAAACTCCATCCCAAATCTCCGACCACCTGCGTTGATCTTGAGGTAACATGCGCAGGGGAACAGAAACGACAAGCCCACATTCAAGAACGCACCCACGAATGCCATTAACGGACCAAACAACGGCACAGTTAATGCAACAATCACGGTGCTGATTACCAGACAAGTTCTCGTCGTCAACATTGTCACAGCTGCATTATTATTGCATCTACGGCGCCGGGATAAAGCTTGGATTGTGTCTTCGATGGCTGTTGCGATGGGGGCGACGACAATGGCGTACTTGGTTATGGGATTCGCCAGGGTGGTGTAGATCGCTATTTTTGAGGTTGTTTTGTTGGTTGGGAGATTCAATGTTACCTGCGACTGCAAATGGCGTCCGTACATGAGGTTGCCCAGAATTGCCATGGATCCATAGTTCAGGGTGCTTATAGCAAAGCATAAGATTAGAACCTGCATGCATGCGCTAGTAAGGTGGGAATAATATAATGCATTAGCTTAAAACTTGCACACTCCCATAGGTCGAGGCGATTTTAGTCCGGCCTAGGCGGTTTTTAGTCGGCTGAACCTGCTAACTGACCACCTAGGTGTCAATTCGGCCCACAGGCATCCAACTCAACTGAGTGATTTTTTTTCATGCTTAGCTACTTCTCTTCTATATTTCTCAAGTCATGTACTCAATTAATCATCTAACATATGTAGTTGACTAGTTTGGATAATTATAATAGTCTAATAACTCCTAGCCATGAATAGGAAAACTAAAGAGAATATACTTAGATTACTCGGCTGCCTAGACGCTCTAGGCGTTAGGCACCCCCGAACACCTGAATAACGCCTATTAGTGCCTTCTGCAGCATTGCATATTCCATTAATTCATGCAATTAAATCATTGTGACTTAATCCTTTATTAGGTAAATTATTATTGTCAGCTTCTTCTCTACTATTACTACTACTTTTTTTTTTTTTTAATCTTTTTCTGTTTTTAAATTTAACCCACAAAAATGG
>CM008341.1:38955066-38966710 GCA_002525835.2 Ipomoea batatas | reverse complement strand
CTTTATAATACACCAATTTGAGAACATTAGTATACAAATTAAATATCAATGTAATTGAAAGGTCGTAATTTCACGACAATTGAGAATTATCATTTTGTAATGTAAGATCGATAGTTTCTCAATAATAGAGATTTCAAATTCTTAATTTAAAACAACAACAAAAACCTTGTCATTTCTCTTTAAAAAGAAGGTTGGTTTGAACTTTTTTCTTATCCATGTATACACATTCATCTAATTAATCATGATCATCACCATCCTTATAAGTTATAAACATAAAATATTGTCTCTTTAATACATATGTTTTGTCTTTCTCTCTATATAACCTTTTTTTGACAAAAGAAGTATAATGAAATAAAAATCAAGTGCGTAAAGTGTACAAACAAGGTGAGAACCTCGAGACTGACGGAGCGATTTTTTTATTTATCTCCTCCGGTAGCTCTCATCTTGAGTTGAAGCTTTGAAGATTTAGAATTAATTTAGCATAAATTGAGATACCTAATGTATCAAAAAAAAAAAAAACATAAAGATGGGGAAAAACACACATTTTTTTTTGCCTTATTACTTCATATAGTCTTATTATATGTTTTTTTGGGTACCCCACATTAAGAGAGGCAACATTATCGACATGTCAAAAGGAAAAATTAGGAGTGAAAATTAGGAGTGAACAATATTACTCTTTAGATAAATATATATAGTTTACAAATAAAATATTTATTTAATATTTAAAAAGATATGCATCACTATAAGAGCAATTCCATTTGTGAACTTTGGAGGGTTTTCTTCCGGAGAAAAAAAATCGTGGACTAGTTTTTGAATAAATGGGAACACGAGTTTTTTTGAGGTTTTATTTACTGCAAATTTAAGTTTTTATGGACCCCACAAGTTGGAAGGAATTGAGAAAGAAATGTGCAAAATGCGCATGAAAGATACTGTGTCACACCCAACATGGCGCGTGCACTGCATGTGTCAGCTAGACGCGTGAAAAGTAGGTTTTCATTTTTTTTTCCTCCCTTCCCTTTTCTCTTTCCTTGTCATATATGTCAAAATCCAACCAAAAAAACAACTATTATTGTTGCTCTAATGTTCATTTATAATTTCATTATTTATATATGATGACTTTATTGGCAGCTTGTTCTCCTCATTCTATCGGTCCAATCAACGCCACCTGTCACTTGGGCCACCCTACCTTCCTCCTTAGTAGCCTATCAAGAATCCTTTATTGAGCCACCATTCTTCTTTATCACCCCCTTCGACCAAAATTTTCTTAATAAAAGGGTCCGAGACCCATGGCCCCATTAATATAAATTAAAGATAATATCCGATAATTATTTTCTTGGCTTGCAAAATGTATATACAAATATGAAAGTAGACATCATAAATCATAAAAAAATCCAACACATTTAAATGTTCAAATTGCAAGACAAGATCCAACCAATAAGCAGACTTAAGAATGAAAGAATAGTTACATGTGCCTCCTAAATCCTAATACATTAGTGTGATAAAGGCACAAGAAAATTTTACAACCGTAGTCTAAAATAAAAAGACATTACTTTTTCCTCTTTTTTAATTTGTTAACCTTAATGTCTTTCTATTTTTGGACTACGACGTTACTGTTTAATGTCGATATCTCCACCACTGTGAGACTAATACAGATTCGACCCGAGTCGGGAAATTGAGGCAAATAGAGCTCTTATTAGTCCCTTGTTGAAGTAGGGGAAGGACTGAGTTCTTCCAGTTGCTGGAGGACCTGCTGAGCTTCAGGTCTAGCAGAGGGGGAAGGATGGACACAATGCAAGGCTAGCTTCAATGCAGTCAACAGCTCGTCGCCAATAATCGATGCATCATTCATCAAATCGACGTCGAAAACTTGATTGCTCGATTCCTCTTTCGCCATCGAGGCAACCCACCGAGGCAAATCCACGCTGTTCATCACCTCCCGGGCTGGAGACTTCCCCGTGAGGAGCTCCAGCATGATGACTCCGAGGCTGTGAACATCGGTCTTCCTGTTGGCTTTCTTGAGCTTGGACAGCTCGGGCGCCCGGTATCCAAGGGCTCCTGAAGTCGCGATCACGTTTGCATTTGCAGCTGCAGTCATC
Source organism: Ipomoea batatas (assembly GCA_002525835.2). Taxonomy (NCBI): domain Eukaryota; kingdom Viridiplantae; phylum Streptophyta; class Magnoliopsida; order Solanales; family Convolvulaceae; genus Ipomoea; species Ipomoea batatas. Next base: position 38,964,614 of record CM008341.1, on the reverse strand, counting down.
AGACGAGAAAGGGCGTAGTCTGCAATCTTGGGATTCGCGTTTTCATCCAGCAAAACATTGCCGGATGTGAGATTCCCGTGAATGAGCTTCACATTGTTGTGAAGGAACAGCAAGCCTCTCGCTATTCCTTTAGCTATTCTCATTCTCGAACGCCAGTTAATTGGTGAATCATTGGGCCTGCGAGCTGCAGCATGCAGAAAATGGACCAAATTATTACGGGGAATTAGTATCAAATCAATAGAAACAGAAAAATCAATACAATTATAACAAGCTCAATTGATAAAACGAGAAGAGGCGATTAGGATTTTATGCTTACCATGAAGAAAAGTTGCGACACTCCCTCTGGGCATGTAATCGAAAACGAGGAGTTTCTCCCCTTTGGGACCCAAGTAGTAAGCTCTAAGGGCCAGAATGTTTGGGTGCCTGATTTTACCGAGAGAATTGACTTCACTTTCGAATTCTTTCTGGCTTACGGTGAACCTTTCTCTCAATCTCTTGACCGCAATTTGGTTGCCATCCCCTAACGTCGCCTTGTACACCGTTCCATAAGTGCTCCTCCCCATTATATCAGCGGTGGCACTTAGAAGATCATCTGCAGTAAAAGCCTTACTCCCTTGAAAATGAACGAGCTTTCCTGGAGTCTCTCCTGCTTCCCCGACTTCCCCAGCGATTTGCAGACTACCCTTTGCTACCCGGGACGTGCCATCCCTTCCCGCGGACTGGCCTTCCTCAACTTTGGCTCTTTTCTTGAACAAACAGCACATCAGAACGCAACAAATCACGAGCAATATGACAAGGAGCACCCCTGCAGTTACGAGAATAATGTTTTTGGTGCGCTGTCTGTGACAACGCCTTTGTAGGTTTCCTGGAGAGGGAGCTATTGAAGAAGGCGTTGCAGGACACGGAGTTGAACCATTGTACCCACACAGCCGAATATTACCCACAAACACGCTCTCATTGAACGCCTGAGCAAGGCGAGCAGGAACACGACCCGATAGGTTGTTATATGACACATTGAAAAAATCAAGGCTTGGTAGATCAGCAAGGGAAACCGGGATTTCACCGCTGAGGTTGTTGTGAGATAAATCTAGTTTCGTGAGGGCAGAGATATTCCCAATTGTAACGGGAACACCACCAAAAAACTGGTTATTACTCAAGTCAAGAACCGACAACTTCTGCAATCTGTATATCGAGTCTGGGATTAAGCCACTAAACTTGTTATGATCAAGTGAAAGCTCTCGAAGCCCACTCATATTCCCCAGCGAATCAGGAACCGAGCCAGACAAATCATTGAAATCGAGAACAAGGAAACTAAGGGATGACGATCGAGTGAGGTTTAGCGGGATTGAACCAGACAAAGAATTGTAGCTAAGATTAAGCAAAAACAGCTTAGTTGAATCCCCAAGATTAGGTGGGATTGAACCAGACAATGAATTGTTACTAAGATCAAGTGTTTGGAGAACAGGACATAAGCCAAGTGAAGCAGGAATGGAACCCGAAAATCGATTATTGAAGAGCTGAACACCTCTAAGATCAGGCAAGAATCCCAGAGATGTTGGGACAAGCCCTCCAATGACATTGTCATGGAGGCTTAATTTCCTTAGGGCTTGAAATTGGCCAATGTTTTCACTAATTCTACCTCCTAGCCCTTTCTTTGGAAGGTCAATCACAATAACTTGGCCTTGGGCACATTTAATCCCAACCCACCCCCCAGAACAAGCACCATATCCACTACCATTCCAGCTTTTCAAGAACCCTTCTGGGTCAACCAAATCATGCTTCAAGGCTTGAAGAGCCTGGTAATCACTTTGGGTCACAAATACACCATCCCAAGATTGGGAACAAACTAACTGAACCCTACACATTAACAGCTGAAACAAGAACACAAATTGAGCATAAAGAAAGGACCTTTTTGATTTTGGGCAACTCATATCCCATTTTTCTTCCTCTTTAGCAGCATCCTCTCCTTCCCATCTCAAAAACCCAAATGGGTATTTGCAGAACCTAACAAAATTCTTCCTTGGAGCTTCCATGGCCACTAACAAGCTATCAGCTTCTTGAAAATGCACAAAAAAAGACAAGGAAATAGATTAGCACCATGAAGGGGAAATTCCAAAGGAATTAGAGAGCCCAAAGGGGATGAGGGTTTCTTTGAGAGGGCAACTCAAATGGATAGAATCAAAAAGAGCCAAAGTGGAGGAATCTAATAAGTTTTCTTTAGGGGGACATGGGCATTGTCAAGTGCCAATACACTGCTCAAACTCACCTTTTCTTTCCCTTTCCCATTCTTGGTTTACAAAAAAAGATTAGCAACCACCTTATTATAATACGTAGTACTAAAACTTTTTGTGTCACTGTTTTTCTGTGTATTTACTGTGTGATGTCAGAAATATATATTGTTGTGGATACTAATTTTCTAGATTCCATTTTGGTCATCCGAGGTTACCTCGGTAATCATTTCCTACTCTCCTCTCTCAGCCTACTATATACTTGTTTATTGATTAAAATTCAACCCCTTCCCTTAAAAAAAAAAAAAAAAAAAAAAAAAAAAACCAAAAACCTTGTGGTCAAGCGGCACCCTGTGTACAGTCCCGTATGAAAAGGAGTGAGTTCGAGCATCAGTGGACTATGAACAGATATTACATTGTAACAGAGTCGGTAGAACTCAAAAAAATAATGTCCCGCCCAATTTTGCGTGATGAAAAATGTGTATGATCAAAGTATTCATATCAGTCGCAATATGTTTGATTTTCTCCAAACAAAGGCGATACAATCATGGAGGATGTTAAACTTATAATGAAGAAGTAGACAGATTAGGTAAAGTACGTGCTCACGAAACCTCTGTAATATTTATTCTTGTCAACAAAATATTCCCTAGTAAGTACGCATCATCTCATCTATATCCATGAGTACAAATTGAGTATTTGTGTCTTGATTATAAAATGTTTTACACATTCAAGAATCAAGATAGGGTGCTTTAAAATACTTTTGTCAAGTAGTAAAGGTGAAAAGTGGGGGCATTTATAGCATGATTAGCAACAGAATTTTGATGTATGTAATTCTGAAAGAGTAGAATAATTGAAGATGTTGCTGCATGAGCTGATGATGGAGACCACATATGCGGTCCACGCTTTGAGTGGTCACGCCAATTAAAATAGTCAACAACAAAGGACCACGGCTATAATTCGCCTCCACACTTCATTTGTCTCACAATTGATTACAATTTATTTGTTTCAAAAGGTACAAGTTCAACCAATTTTTTTTTTTAAATAAAATTATTACTCATATCATGCCACCCTTTTCAGCGATAAAACTCTGATAGATATCAAAATATACTGAAGACTTGACAAAAGTTGTTCAATTTATTGTAAACTCTATTGTGATAAATCGAGCTAGAGGCTAAACCATCAACAATTCAATTTTGTTTCCTATACACATGTTCAACAACTCTTAATCAATCATCTCTCGTCACCCTTTCGAGCATTGAGACTCCAGAATGATAACATAATATCTTGAAGACCCAAGGATGACGGTTCAACCCATTGCAAATCTTGATCATGATGAATTGGGATAGAAGGCCACTAGCAGTTTTGTTTTGTTCCCTGTATACATGTACAATACGCATTTTAACTATCGAGACATCTCTCACTTGTACTCCTCCAATTAAAGAACGTTATATACTTTCTCTATGCAACTATTTTGTCTCAAATTTTTTTAAAAAAAAATCATTTTTTAAAATTATTAGTAGTTGACACTTTTTAGAAAAATATGTATTTTAATACTTTTCATTGGACAAAAACATTAATTAACCATTAACAGATGATGTTGGATGCTTCCTAAAATTGGGGTTGGCTCATTTGCAACCACCAAACAAGCCTGGGTTATATCATTAAAAAGAGGGGGCAAGGAGTGAAGAATGACAGTGTTGCCAACTATATAAAAAGCTGTTTTCACATACTACATAAACACTGATTTTGACCCTTGAATGTTGCCACTGCCAGTTACCTGCACTTGAAGTCCAGTAGAACACCAATCAGGCATCATCCATATTCCAACACAGCTTAATCACTGCCAAGAGTAACACTTCTATGGTTTTTTCTTCCCCTACTTTTGTCTCAGTTATTTTAGAATTTTGACAATTGCATTTTTTTTTAAAAATGTTCAAATCAACATTCTCTGTCAAATACTAAAGGTGACCACATGTGCAAGCAACACACGTGAGTTATTTTTCCAAATTTTGGTCCCTATTGTTTGCTGTCTTCTGGTATCTTGGCCTTATTCCACAACCCATAGCTAAATCCAATAGGTGGGACTAAATTTTGACAAATTATACCATCAACCATAGTCTACCTTGCATGCATTGTGAACCTGATCCAAAAATAATATTCAATTCACGCATTTTGTACCTATAAACAAATTGAAGACACATAACAAGATAATTACAGACACATAAACTATTAAATGCAAACCCATAACATGTTAACCAACATCTTATGTGTTTGCAGTTAACATATTTTGTACCTACATTTAACAGTTTGTGTTTGTAGTTGTTATGTTATGTGTCTTCGATTTGTTTACAAGTACAGAAACTGTTAACTACATGTATAGAATTTTTAGACCAGGGTTCACAATGCAATATGAACTTTGGTCCATGGTATAACAATTGCCAAATTTTGGGGTGGGGGGAAGAACCCTCCATTTCCATCAAGGTATGCCCTTCCAAACTAAAACCCTCCATTTCTTGTCAGTTCTCAACTGTTTCTTTTGGTACATTTCATCATGCAAAGACATTCTCACATTCAGTATTCAACCAGGCCCATCACATGAAGAATGCATTGAAATATCAAGATCCATTACCACAGATCAATTAGTTGCAGGCCCATCACAAACTCAAAGGGGCTGCTAGATCATCTAGTTCTGTCAACACAACTGTTAGTGTAGTATTAGGAAGCCAATCAAGGCTTAACTTCTTGGAAGAACAATTTCACCATATGAACAGCATCCATTTTCTTGGCACTATGATAAGTTGTGCCATTTTCAGAAAACAATCAGCCACCACAACAATGGAGTCATGGCCTTGAATGGTTTTTGGCACGCAACTCCGAAGTCCATGCTTAGTTCCTGCCAAGGGGTTAAGAGATAAGGAATTGGGAGACATGTGAAGGCCTGTGTGATTCTTTCCCTTGGCCATTTGACATTGGGAAACCAGAACTGCAAAATCATGTGTAAGGCCAAGCCACAAATATCTCTCTTCTGCACCTGCATTTTTATCCTGGCTAAACTAACTTCCACCATGTAATTCCCATGTGACCAGAACAGTGGTATTAGTTTGTGACTCTAAGTAGTAGGTCATCCAATCCCCGTTCCCCTCAAATGTACCCCAAAAAAAAAAAACTATCCACAAGCCATGCTCTTAGAGTAGGTTTACTAAGCTAAGACATGTGACTAGAATTATCATTATCATCATAGTATCTTTATGTTTTACACTTCATGTTCTTCGACAACAAGGAAATAAATAAAAAGGTATTCTTAGCTATAGCCAACAACTCAACTTGGGAAGGAAGTTTGTTTCCAAGGCTTGAAGTATTAAAACCTAGCCTACACTTGCATTGCCACACAGATAGAGAAAAGATCTCAGACACTATAGTGCAGCAACAATGACACACCAATTGATTGTGAGAATGCAAGCAACACAAACAGACTAAGATTAGTACATATAATATCCTAATAAGACACTCCAGCTAAGAAATTCTAAAAGAATGGGCTTTCAGAAGAAACCATTGCATAATCTATTAATCTCTCTTTCAATGTGAATGATTTCAACTTCTAGTACTCATGCAAAGAACTTGTACAGGTGTTGCCGAACAACTTGTAAAATCATGAACTAAATCCCAAAGGGCACTATGATGTGTCATCCTTTATGGCTTTTATGTTCTTAAATATCTTGAATTGTTCATAATATTATTCGAATTCATAGGAAGCTAGATAAGAAATTCAAATTGAAACACTGCATTGCTGAGTTCATTCACTCTTAGGGCCATAGAAGCAAATACATATAGTAATCGAGAACAGTATAACCCATGGAAACATCAATGAAATGAAAGCCAAGATTCGTATTGAAATGTAACAATTAACAGATTGCAAACTCCATCATGAAAATCAATGATTTAATGATACAGACACAAGGAAATCAAGGATAGCAAATGTATATAGATCTAAATTAGGAGATAACAGATCCAAACTAGATACAGAGTATCTAACGAATTTCTGCAAAATCAGTGGCTATTTCTCATTTTAATATCACAGTTCAATTTGAGTAGGTAACCAAATTAACCACGTATGTGTAGAAGCCTTAACGAACCTCCTTTGTGTTCTCCACTTGAATGAGATCTAATCAGATGCGATCTGATTACACGCGAGTTGCGACGGCTGGGGCAGCGGCAGCGGCTGCGGTGGAGGCCGCACCGCCGAGAAAGGAGAGGAATCCGGCGTTGGCTGGCTCCTGATCGTCAAGGAACAAGTCCTCCGGAATCCTAAAAGCTCCATGAGTACACACGAGAGCTAATCCGACGAGGAGAGCGGAGATGAGTAGCGATCCGACGCTAGTGAGGAACACAACAACAATGGTAGACACAACTAAGATCCCGAGCGTTTCACGGTCGGAGAAGGTGCGGCCGAAGATGACGACGGGCTGATCCGACGGCCGGAAGAGGTAGAGGAAGAACCAGGCGGCGAGGAGGGCCAGGAGAACGAGGAGAGACAGCGGGTGAGAGAGGAGCGAGAAAGCGAGTACGGCAGCGAGTAAAGCGACGTAGTTGACGCGGAAGTAGGAGAAGTTCTTGCGGACGCGCGAGGCGGCCTCGGAGAGAGTGTCCGGCCGGGAAAAGGAGGACCGATCTAGAAGCTCCGACCACGGCCGTCGCAGAGACAAGCCTTGCCTGATGGAGGAGGAAAGACGGGAGATGAACGCTCGAAAAGCTGGAGTGGAGATTCCCGTCTGAGCCTGGCCGGCGGCGGCGGCGGATTGCGGAGCCGAGATCGGAATCGTCGCAGGTGAAGCCATCTTGTGTTTCTCTGAATCTCTCTCTCTCTCTCTATCTCCTTTTTCGCGACGTGTAATCGAGAGTGGAGAGAACAGAGAAACGGCCGACTCAGACGTTAACAAGTGCGATTCTTTTACTGGGGCCGGAAACGAGTGTTAACCAATTACTAAGCCAATGTCGGTCCAATGGTCAAACTTATAGCCAATCCCCCAATTCCCCAACTCATGCATCCACTGATCCACCGTCATTTTTGCTGCAAGAGTCCCTCTAAAGATAGATTTGAGAATGATTGGAATATTAGTTTAGGTGTATAACAATCTCTTCTTCTTCTTTTTTGAGTTAATTCCATTTTTGTCCTAGATTTATAGGTGAAACTCCACTTTAAGTCCATTTTTATTAGAACATTCACTTTTGGTCCTAGTATTATTGTGGCATGACCATTTTTGGTCATTTATCAACAAAACAGTTTAAATATCGCTAAATTCAAGTACGTTTCGATCTTCAATTATGAATGTTTTCAAAAAAATAAACATTAAAAATATAACGGTTCAACATACTTTGTATAAAAAAGATTGAAACTTCTTTGTATTTAACAATATTTTGACGATTTTGTTGATGGAGGACTAAAAATGGTCATGTTACAATAATATTAGGACTAAATGAGGATGTTTTAATAAAAAAAAAAAAGACTAAAAATGAATTTGCACCTATAAATCTAAGACAAAAAATGGATTAACTCATTTTTTAATGATATACTGACTTTTTCGTGATTAAACTAATTTAGGGTAATTCAAATCGGATAGTGATAATCGAACCCAAGTTCTCCTAGAATTCTTCCCCACAAAGGGAGCTCACTCTCTACTTGAGCTACCAGATTGGGTTGGTACACACTATCATAATTGTTTGCATAAAATGCATTATCCTTCTTGTTCTCTACTTTCGAACAATGGAATCAAATATGAAAAAATAAAAATAATAGAAAGATAATTGTTTATGCATTGAATATGAAACCTTAATATATATATATATATCTAAAAACATACTCCGTAATAAGTTTCAATCCAGGTTATACCATTGATTTATGTCCCTTTTTTCTGTTAAATTTTTCTATACATTATGCTTTGTGCTATACAATTTTATGGACAAAAATATCTTTGCCCTTATAACTTCTATTATCTTTTCTCATTAGTATTACCATGCATATGTATACACAATATTTTTTTCTTAATTTTATTCTACAATGTTAATAATGTATGCAAATATGCTATTATAAGAAATAAGTTTGATTTCATTAAATTTTAATTAAATCTTACTATAATTATATTTAGTAATATATCATATATAAATTTCTTATTTCAATAATATTAATCATACCATAATTATTACTTAAATTAACAACTATACTTTTATTTAGAGTTTTTTTATTTAATATAATATGAATTCTACGACTATAAATTTTTTTAAAAAATTGGGCTATAATTTTTTTAAAAATATTTTAATATTTAGTATTAATATTGAACAAATATTTTTGCACATTGTGCATTTACTAGAATAGTATTTAAATGTTTGACCTAGACATCGTCTTAATTTTTAATAAAAAAATCAACTCAAAGTTTTTAACGTAAAACACCCTTACAAAAGCATTAATCCATCCAACCATTAGATTTTGATCCATTAGATTTTGATGTATTCTTTCCCTCGCAATATTAAAGGATGGATACTTAAAGAAGTGAGTAAGACAAAATCTCGCAAGAAAGCATAAGAAAGAACTCTCGCAAGAAAGCATAAGAAAGAACTCGTAAACTTTTATTTGGAACTTAATTCTAAGAATATTCAAATGTTACAAAAATGAGTCTCTTGAGGGTTATTTATACACATTCTACACGTTAATGGACGGTGAAAATCTACTAGGTCCTATGGCTATAAATCTATTTCTAAAACTCCCTAAAATTATATACAATCCCTTTGGATTCTAAAAGGTTCTAGCATGATCTATGAATCTCTACACTACTAGTGTTATGTACAAGTTTTCAAAAAAATTTACAAACTGTAGGAAAATATGTACTAGTTCAAAAATGATCTAAAACGATGTAATAAAACTTAAATTGTGTAGCAAAGTAGCACGGACACTACATCCTCCATACCAACCATCGCAACGATCTAGCAACACAAATTTGAACTTAGCTCTAATACCACTTGTCACGGGCCTAGAGTCTGGCACAACATACAGCGCCTGTGCAGCATCCCAAGCCCCTCTTACCTCGCGGAGGACTGGACCATCCTTACCTCCATACGGTGCTGAACTGGTCTCGCCTTGCCATGGACTCATAAGAGGAACGACAATAGCTCTAGACAAGTTGTACATTTTGAATCGCATTGATCCCTTTCCATAGACAAGTCCAAGACTAGTAACAAATTCCCCAAACTACTTTTTTTTCCCACCACACTTCCCAGTGAAGTCTGAAAAGTGACCTAATATTTTTTTTCTTAACTACTTAAAAGTAT
>CM008341.1:38697964-38710577 GCA_002525835.2 Ipomoea batatas | reverse complement strand
TACCAATTTTAGTCCTATGACTACTGTTTTAGTGCTAAAATTCATTATGTTGGTCACCAATCCATTTAAAACGTGCCGAAATTTAAAAATTTTGAATGTATTTTCATCCTTTTCAACTCAATATCCCAATTTAGACATGAATAAAGATATTTAAGCCATAAAATCAATTAAAATTCACAATTCTCCTCCTCAAATTAAGGTAAAATGAGGAAGAAAACTATAAATTTTGATCGATATTAGTACTTAAATCTATTTATTCATGCTCAAATTGGGATATTAAGTTAAAAATGACAAAATACCCTTAACAATTTTAGATTTTTGCACGTTTTAAACGGATGGGTGACTAGCGCGATAAATTTTGGCACTAAAACAATAGTCGTGGATAAAATTTGGTACTAAAACAATAGTCGTGGGACTAAAATTGGTAGAAATTAAATATGTGGGTCAAAATTGTTATTTTGCTAATAGTTGTAGAACCAAAATTGGTATTTGCTCAAAATAAGAAAGTTTTTATAATTGGATAAAAAATTTTAAAAAATGCATTTCTGGTGTTGCTTGTTGATGGGATCGCAAAATGTTTTTCAAATATATCATTATTTTAGTATATATATTTTGAAAACTATATCTTATTTCACTATTTGGTTGGAAAGAATTGAAATTCTTTTCCTACTTAATTGTAGGGGTGGGTTTTAGGTATTTGTTTTTTTTTTTTTTTTCTCTTCGATTTGTTCAGTTTAAAGAAAATGAAATTATTCGATTTAACATTTTAGTTCGGTTTCGTTTTCGGTTAGGTTTGAAAAAGTTTAGTTTCAAATCGAATTGATTCGGTTTAGGAACATCAATTCCCAACATTTCCTAGTGTTTTAGTGTAATTAATTAATTAATTATTGTTGCAATTGTATGTCTGTTGGCCTGTTAACTCCTAATCGATGAATTAGAGATAAAACAATAGAGAGAATAAAAGACAACAACTAATAAGGAGATGTTAGTTTTTCATTTCCTTTCACCATGATCATCTTTACATCTTACAAGAGATATATATAATAATAAACTATATAACGGAAATCATAAATGAGAACATAAATATGTCTGTTATATAATAATGTCCACTACTGAGATATTATTTATAACAATTATTTATTTTTATTAATAATTTAGGACTGAAAATTCATTATGCATCCATTTAGTTCAATTAAGCTCATTTAAGAAGCTTATAACATCTATAAAATAAAATAAAAAATAATAATAATAAAAAACTTTTGGAGAACCCATATGGACCAAGATAGATTATTTTTATACTCCGCAATTTATTTATATAGTCTAGCAAATTTTGTTGTTCAGATCCAAATCAACAAACAATCAGAAATAATTGAAATACTAGTTTGTCACGCGCATTGCGCGAATGAGATAATACCCAATTATTATTTTTTAAATAAGTACTCCAAAGTATATCAATTCAAGATTGTATATGAGATGTTCATGCATAGGTAATTGACTGTTAACTTTGTTTATTCAAATCAATAATTCAAAGTATATGAATGCAAGAAAATATAGGAGAGATTAATTACAATTGTCACTAAAATAAATGTCTGCAACTTTATAATAATGCTAGTCTAAATACTTTAGTCTAAAAACGATAGTCTAAATAAATACTACTTTTTGTTTGCATTTCTATAAGCCTTCTTAATTCTATTTTGGATAGCATTGTCATTGTCTTCATCTCCAGTACGTGTCATCTTCTTTTTTATTGGTAGTATGTTATGTGCAATTGGATTACTGGTCGTAGCACAGAGGCAGTGCCATTCAATAAGATTATGATGTAAGAAGTTGTAAATTTGCCTTATTGTGTATATAATTGGATCTTAATTGTACTATGAACTCTTTATTTTTTAAGTGCCTGTTGATATTTGTCAATAGTAGTTTTGTCCCCTACATATTTCATGTGTTGTTAGATGTGTCTCGTAGATTCTTATTTGAAAGTATCGAATAAAATATTATTATAATATTTATTATATTTGTATAAGGTTTTTTATGAGTAGTATTTCTTGTTTTAGTTCCATATTAACAGCTTCGTAGTTAAGTCGCGCAGATTTGACAATGATATAAAAATAATTTTGTCCGATAAAAAAAATAATATTACAATATTTGTAAAGTAATGTACAATTGTACTATTATAAAATACATACAAAAAATATTAATATCATAATGACTTAAATCATTCTCATTAATGCAATAACATAATTAAAATATTTACTCTTGTTCTAAATAATCGTATTAATTTAAAAAAAAAAAAAAAACTTAACCTACCGATACTTGCCAGTTTAGGCAAATGGAACGCAAAATCACGCGGAGAGAGTGATGAAATGCAGATTAGATGTGCTATTTGTGGGACTTACAAAAAAAGTCAAGCAAATGCCGTGAAGGTTCAGTTCGTGCTTTGGAGTAGTATTTCTGGAAATAGAGTAGAAAAGTGGAGAGAGAAGGAAGCGCGAAGATGGAGACTGAGAACGGCCATGGTTTTTAATGGAAACAGAGTTAATGGAGTACTGGGCTACTGGTCCGAGTCACGTCAGACGCGTCCATCGTGGTGGAAGAAGAGTGGAAACTTCCTAACGGCAATTGACATTTTTGGGAAGAAAAGATAAATAATGGACAAAAATAAGAAAGTTTTGATAATTGGATAAAAAATTTAAAAATGCATTTTTGGTGTTGAGTATTGACGGGGGGCAAATTTTATGAGTTTATTATCGAAATGGTTCATCGACTATTGTAAAATTATCAATTTAGTCATTGACAATTTTTGTTGCCCAATTAAGTTCTAAGACTTTGAAAAATTTAATCATTTTGATCCTCCGTTTATTTTGGACCAAGTATATGTAGCAACGTGGACCATGAAATATATATCATTTTGGTTCGTTGTCTAGTTGACCCTCATTTTGCTGAGGCCGTTGCAATTAAGGAGGCCCTATTTTGGGCTATGGAACAAGATGACATGAATTGGTGGTGTATTCTGATTGTCAAACGGTCTGTTTGATTCTTGCGTCGTCTCCAACAAATTACTCTTATGCAGGTTGTGTGATTAGTGAGTGCTTACGATTAAAACCACATTTTGATTTTATGTCCTTTCAGTTTGTTAGTAGATAAGAGGATAAGCTAGCTCATGCTCTTGCCAGGGCAGCGAATTCACAGTCTGATCTGGTCCTCGTATTTGGTTTTCTTATTATCCTTCATGTATTCGACATTTGATTGATGATTCTTAATATTAGTTCTTGTGGTTTTATTTTCGAAAAATAAAAAAAATTACATTTCAATTTTATTTGACAATATTATTATATTTTTTTCTGTTTCATTATAACAACACTAAAGTATCATTCTAATTTTACTGTAGTTTAATTATAGTAATGTTGAAGTATTATTTTAATTGCATTTTAGGTAATTTGACAATATATGTTATTGTATAGCTTTTGATTTTAATTTCATTTTTCACGCACACTAGTGTCATTATAGCAATACTAAAATATCATTTTAATTATACTATAGTTTAATTTGACAATAATGTGCTCTATTTTTTAATTTCATTTTTCACACACACTAATTTCATTATAGCAACACTAAAGTATCATTTTAATTCTACTCGACAATCATGGTCCACATAGCGATGTGTGAACCATGGTCCACTGTATAACAATTGGTTGACGGTATCTTAAAATATTTTTCAAATATATCATTATTTTAGTGTTATTTTTTTAACGTATATCTTATTTGACTGTTTGGTTGGAAAGAATTGAAATTCTTTTCCTACCTAATTTTAGGGGTGGACGTTTTAGTATTCAGTTTGGTTATTTTTTTAATTTATTTATTGAAACCATTCGGTTTAACATTTTAGTTCGGTTTCGCTTTCGGTTCGATTTGAAAATAGTCCAGTTTTGATTTGAAGTTGGTTCAGTTCGGTTTAGGAACCTCAATTCTCAATAATTATTTATTTATTTATTTATTGCATTAATTATGCTGAATGCCAAAAACCTTGTAGTCAAGCGGCACCCGATGTACATTCCCAAGTGGAAGGGAGTGGGTTAGAGCCAGTAGGTTGAGAAAGTAGCTATGAACAGATACTACATTGTAACCGAGTCAGTAGACCTCAAAAAAAATTATGCTGAATGCATAAATTTAACTCTATCATATACATATGTAAGCATATAAACTTAGGCGAGGGCAGTAGGTAAGACTTGTTCGTAAGCATATAAACTTAGGCGAGGGTAGTAGGTAAGACTTAGGCGAGACTTGTTCGTAAGCATATAAACTTAGGCGAGGGCAGTAGGCAAGAATGCCGGAGCGGACGAGCGGTGTTCTTCTGCAATTATGAATTTAATAATTTGGATTTACTTCTTCTTCTTCTAATAATAATAATAATAATAATAATTATTATTATTATTATTATTATTATTATTATTATTATTATTATTATTAAAACCAAATGGTATTCGGTTTATTTCAGTTTTTTACCAAACCGTTCGGTATACAAGAATCCATTACCGTGTCGGTTGTTCGGTCCGAACCAAATTGCCCACCTCTACCTAATTCTTTAAAATATAAAATTACATTGTTTGCTTTGAGTGAATTGTAATTTCCTCATTTCATGGAATTGAAAATCCTACCCTCCCTCAAGAATTGCAATTCCAAACTAGATGAAAATAAAAAATGTATTGTATGGACAATTCTACCCAACTAGATGAAAATAAAAAATGTATTGTATGGACAATTCTACCCTCTCTCTTTACAAAAATGGATTTATTATTATTATTATTATTACTATTATTATTATTATTATTACATTTTAGTCTTTATATTATTTCTTTCCTTTTAATTCTCATACTAGTGTTTTACCCGTGCGATGGACAGAATTTTTTTTTGTTATTATGAATTTAAATACAAAAATTTTAAAAATATAAATATATTAAAATGTACAATATAATAATATAGTTGAATTTTCATATTATATATTTGACCAAGTATCTATTATCATAGCATATAAGATTAAAATTTTTTATGATTAACATAATCTCTAATCATGTACATATTTTTATAAATTTATAGAAAAAATTATATAATTAAATTGAATTATTCCTAATCGTATTTTATATTTATTTATAACAATATCAATAATAACTAAGAAAATTATACTTAGAAATTAAAAAAGTGTAAATTTTAAATTTTGTATATGTTGAGAATATTTCTTTTGATAAAAAATTTGGTACAGAATTTGGTGGTTTGAATGGGATGGTATAAAAGATGTGAGGACAAAAAAATAAATAAATAAATAAAATAATCTTCAATGGCAGAGAAAATTAGATTCATCGATTCTTTCACTCCTTTTCCTGAATCCTGAGTCTATATACCAACTCCCCAGGCAAGGTCTCTGGCTAGGCTTTCTTTTCTTTGATTTTATACAGTTCTGGTCATTTATTGTGTTTCAATAGTATTACTGCTGTGCGCTGTGTTATATTCAATTCGCAATTGATTGTGTTTGAATTTTTATTTTTTTTTGTCTAAACTATATTTCAAATGCATTTGGCATATCTATACATGCTTGTATGTATGTATATGTAAACAATGCGTTTGGCAAAAAAAAAAACTTGTCAATATACCTTATCGCATTTTGAAATTGCATTTGGGATATATAATTTTTTTTAAAAAAATTAATACAAAAATAGTGATGCACTTGATAAATGCATTTTAAGGTTCAGTACTAAAAATGCATTTTCACAATTTTTTTTATCTATTACTATCAACTAATATTTGTACAATTGTACCCGTGTGATGCATTACCATAAATAATAATAATATAATGATATAATTAAACAACACAATATAATAATAATAAAAAAAGAGAATATGTACAGAACAATTTTTTTTTTTGAGTACTAATAAAAAAAAGCTTTTACCTTGCAAGCTATTGCATTCCTATCATTTGAAAAGGCAAGAAACTTGAGAAAATTCCCCAAAAACCAATGCAAGTGCAATAGAGAACCAGGACAATTAAAAGCTTGCCCGCCTTTGGATTAACAACAAAAAGAAAGGAGGGCTATTGCCCAGACCATCTCCAAAGAAGTCACTAAACTACTATTTTGATAAAAATTTGATTCAACCTTCCTCCAATGAACGACACAAAATTTTACACCAAAATGGTGGCAGGGCCGTCCCAATAAAAATTCGGGCCCTGTGCAATATCTTAAATTAGGCCATTTTTTTCAAATAATTTCTATATATAACAATAATTGTTTAAAAAGTTATGTCAAAAATTTAAAATATAAATATTATATAAAAAATATCTATTGATTTAGAATAAGGGCATCCCAATTTCTTGGATCAAATAAAATCAAATCATTTGGTTTATCATTGCCAACAGCATCTAAACACCTATCAACATTCTTACAAACAATGATATCTATCATTGTGCACATTATCATTTAAATTTTTTCCAATCTCACATGAATCATCTTGATCTTCTATATGAAGATTAACATCTAACAATTTTTCCTTGATATCATTTTTTTGCACATCTATTTGGGTTTCTTTTATAATAAAAATTTCAAGAGCTCCCTTTTGAGATTGAGTTAGTTGCTCAATTCTTCTTTCTTTTTACGATTCACAAGCCCAGATAAATATTTCTAGAAGTCATAATTATAAAATCCTAAGAAAAAAAATAAAAATTTATTTAGAAACTCTATGAATAAATAATTAATCAAGAAACAAATTCTTGAATATATTATTCTGAAATAAGAATTATTAAGTCATGAAAATAAAACAATAAACAAGAATTGTGAAATATTTAGTAATTTTAATTACCTGTTAAGAGAATTGTAGAACTTGAATGATCAAGAAGAATTGAAGAATTTTGCTGAGCTGCGTCTGCTGTCTATTGTTTGCTCCGATTGTGTATTTGCGTGCTATTATTGCCTGCTGAGATTTGCGTATTTGCGTCTCTATCGTCTGCTGATGTTTGCGTCAATTAGAATACCTGGACACCTAATTAGGCTAATTGTGAGATTTGTGTAAATGAAATATAAGCTGCGTATGTAATGTACGATTATGGAAGGAATTATAGAATTCAAAGCTAAGTTACTATGTACTAATAGGAATAGGAGTTAATAGTCAATTAGGGAACTAGGAAATTTGGTTGCACCGCCGAACTCCTGGCCAATTAGGGAATTAGGCTTGCGGCGGCGAGTGAAGTGCCACAATCTCATTCATCATCTTTGATCTACATAAGGCAAAGCCCATAACACTGTTTATACGCCCTATATACATAATTAATTTTTTTTTTAAATAAGGGGCCCCCAAAAATTGGGGGCCCTGTGCACAGGCCCTGGGCAGACATGCCCAGGGCCGGCCCTGAATGGTGGTAACACTATTCATTTACACCATTTTATTAGTGTAGAATGCCTAGAGTTAGTATGTGTTGTGCGCATCAGCAACACCCAATTAGTGCGTGTACACCACGTGCCTTCTAAACTCTTAAATCTATAGACAATTTTTCTTTTTCCTTTACAATTTTTTCCTCTCTCTTTCTCTATGTACTTCAGCCCCTTTTGGCTAGCATAGCCATGATAAGGCCAACCAAATTCTTAAATTTTTGAATTTGATTATAAATTATTGTAAAAAAATTAATAATACAACCAAGAAAAACGTTAGAAGTAGATTAGTAATATATATGAATGAGTAATAAAAGTTAAACTGTCTTTGACTAGTGAATTCCACGCTTTCTGTTCAAATGCTTTCTGTGGGCGAGAGGTACTAGCTTTACTTGTCAGAGGAGTTGTATGAATATTGTGAGAGTGAAGACCATCATAAGGCATTAATGATGAAGATGAAAGACAATTCGTTTAGCTTGGCAGTTTGGAATCGGTCCAGCTCAAACAAAAAATGCATTGTTTTGCAGGAATAAAAAATCAAAGCCTATGTGGCCTTACAGGTAGTGAATTTTGTGAGTTCCATTAAAAAAATAGAAGAATGCCTAGAGCTAATGCGTACTGTGTGCTTGAGCAACACTTAATAGTGCATGCATAGCACGTGCCTGCTAAGCACGTAAAAGCTTTATGCATTGGAGTGACTAACCAAATAAAATCTTGGAAAAACATTCCCGAATGGTATGATCATTACATTCAAAGATAACTCCACCTAAA
This sequence comes from Ipomoea batatas, assembly GCA_002525835.2. Taxonomy (NCBI): domain Eukaryota; kingdom Viridiplantae; phylum Streptophyta; class Magnoliopsida; order Solanales; family Convolvulaceae; genus Ipomoea; species Ipomoea batatas. The sequence continues at coordinate 38,702,394 of CM008341.1, read as the reverse complement.
TCATTCTTAGGTAGATTGCGAGCAGGTGCACTAAGATTGGATGCCACTTTGTTTACTGGATGCCTTCCAGTCTTCTCCTTATTAAACTCCATTCTATCAACCACTTTGTGAGAAAGGATGCTTATCAGATTGTGGGACCCACCAATATTTAGGGAATGTCAGGTAGCACTCATGTGCTGCGCAACACATCGCCCAGCCGGGTGCGTGCAGTGCACGTGCAGCTGGAGCATTAATAGGTCAGTTTGCTATTTTTTTTAAATTTGCGTCAGGCCTTTTTTTTTTTCTTCTTCTTCTTTCTTTTTTCTCTTTACCCCCTCTCTCTCTTAGTTGGCACCTCAAAAATCATCCCAAAACCTCACTATTGAGTTTGCTCTAAGGTTGGTTTATTTAATAATCTCGACCCATAGAATGTCATGAAATCTTGAGCAATGGTTGAATATTATGCCCGCTAGCCCACTGCTATGAAGTCCATGAGTTCCATTCCTCATTAGGTTGCTTTGATGGGTGGAAATTTGGATGTGAAGTGATCTTCAAATATCCAAATTTGTTCACCATATAAGAAGTTGAATTGTGCTATCTGTTCAAATGCTTTTTGTGGGCGAGAGGTACTAGTTTCACTTGTTGAAGGAGTTGTAAGAATATTATGAAATAAATAAAAGTATAGAGAGGTACTAGCTTCACTTTAATGTGCTTGGTTGAAAATGGTGTTAGTCCTTAATTTAGAGGTCAAGGTTCAATTCCTAACTTATACGTAATAAAATTTTTTTTAAACAATATTAATTCAAATAATAAAAAATAATAATTAAAGGGCCGTCCCCGCCCCGTCCTATACGGGTTGGGTTGGGCAAATCCCAACCCGTGGAAAAACAACACGGGCCTGTCCTACCCATTTTCAGATCAACCCGAGACAGGCCAGTTCAGGTACAGGCTGGCCCGTTTTGTAGTTATCAACGATGATGAGAACAATATTTCTTTTGTCTAATCAAAGCTCGCATGGTGTTACAAGTAGCGAGTTTTTGTGAGTCCTATTAAAAAGATTTTTAGAGTTGGCGGTGTGTTGTGCGCATTAACAACACACAATTAGTGCGTGCACACAACGTGCATTCTAAGTTGGCAAATCTAGACTGATAATTTTTTTTTCCTTTTTCTTTACAATTCTTTTTCTTTTCTCTTTTTGTTCATACCGGCTCTTTCTCAAGAGTCGTAATTCTTTCTTCTTGTTCTGTTTGTCTCTCCATCAACATTGAAAAATCTTTCCTCAATATTTAATTGTCCATGACCAGCAACCTCAAATACACCGTGAAGCTCCCGATCACGGTAGTTAAAAAGAAAAAAGAGGAAGCCCAGGACTTATCTTCTTCATATATGCAAAATGAGGAGCTGGCATTCCTATTCAATCAAAAATCAGAATCAACAATTAGAACAACATAATAATCATCGAACACTGCATATTCCTTCTAAGTAGAAAAGCACAATATGCAAAGGAGTGACTAACCAAATAACATCTTAGAAAAACATTCCCGAATGGTATAATCTTTACATCCAAAGATAACTCCACCTAAATCATTCTTATTAGGTAGATTGTGAGCAGGTGCACTAAGATTGGATGCCACTTTGTTTACTAGATGCTTTCCAGTTGTCTTCTTATTAAAATCCATTCTATCAACCATTTTGAGAGAAAGGGCCCACCAATATTTAAGGAATGTCGAGCAGCACGCAACACAGCGTGGCACTTTAACAGGTTTGTTATTTTTTTTAAAAAATTTGCGTCAGTCCTTTTTTTTTTTTCCTCTTCCTCTCACATCTCCCTTAGTTGGCACCTAAAAAATAATTCCAGAACCTCATCACTAAGGTTGCTCTAGCGTTGGTCCACTAAATAATCTTGACCCACAGAAGGTCTAAGAGTCTCGAGCAATAGCTAAATATTATGCCCATCAGCCCACTGCTAAAGTCTATGAGTTCCATTCCGTATTAGGTTTCTTTGATGAGGGGAAATTTGGATGTGAAGTGATTTCAATTTCCAAATTTGTTCACCAAGTTGAATTATCTTTGAACAGTGAACTCCGCGCTTTCTATTCAAATGCATTGTATGTACGAGAGGTACTAGCTTTCCTTGTCGGAGGAGTTGTATAAATATTGTATCATAAGGCACTGATGATGAAGATGAAAACAATTCGATCAACTTGGCAGTTTGAAATCGGTCCAGCTCAAACAAAAAATGCATTGTTTCATAGTCTTTATCAATGATGATTCTGTCAAATCAAAGCCAGCATGGTTTTACAAGTAGTGAGTTTTTGTGATATCAGAATATTTTGATAAAATGTAACATTGGTCCACTGGATAATCTCGACCCATAGAAGGTCCAAGAGCCTCAAGCAATGGTTAAATATTATGCCCGTCAGCCCACTCCTCTGAAGTCCATGCATGAGTTTCATTCCTCATTAGGTTGCTTTGTTGAGGGGAAATTTGGATGTGAAGTGATGTTCAAATTTTCATATATGCTCACCATATCAGAAGTTGAATTATCTTCGAACAGTTAACTCCATGGTGTCTGTGGGCGAGAGGTAGTAGCTTCACTTGTCGGAGGTGTAAGAATGTTGGGAGAGTGAAGCCCATCATAAGTCACTAATGATGAAGATGAAAACAATTCAATTAGCTTGGCAATTTGAAACTCGTCCAGTTCAAATTAAAAATGCCTTTTTCATATATAGTAGTTATCAACGATGATGGAGAAAAATATTTCTTCTGTCTAATCAAAGCTCGCATGGTGTTACAAATAGCGAGTTTTTGTGAGCCCCATTAAAAAATGTTTAGGGTTGGTGTGTGTTGTGCGCATTAACAACATGCAATTAGTGCGTGCACACAACGTGCCCGCATTAACAACATGCAATTAGTGCGTGCACACAGCGTGCCTTCTAAGTGCGCAAATCTAGGCAGGCAATTTTTTTTTTCCTTTTCCTTTTCCTTTACAATTCTTTTTTTTTCTCTTTTAGTTCATACCAGCTCCTTCTCGAGAGTTGTAATTCATTCTTCTTGTTTCATTTGTCTCTCTATCAACATTGAAACATCTTTCCTCAATATTTAATTGTTCATGACCAATAGCCTCAAATACACCGTGAAGCTTCCGATCACTGTAGTTAAAAAGAAAAAGGGGAAGCCCATGACTTATCTTCTTCACATATGCAAAATGAGGAGCTGGCAATCCTATTCAATAAAAAATCAGAATCAACAATTAGAACAACAAAATAATCATCAAACACTGCAAATTCCTTCTAAGTAGAAAAGCACAATATGCAAAGGAGTGACTAATCAAATAACATCTTGGATAAACATTCCCGAATGGTATGATCTTTACATCCAAAGATAACTCCACCTAAATAATTTTTAGGTAGATTGCGAGCAGGTGCACTAATATTGGATGCCACTTTGTTTACAGGATGTTTTCCAGTATTCTTCTTTTTAGAACCCATTCTATCAACCACTTTGTGACAAAGGATGCTTATCAGATTGTGGTCCCACCAATATTTAGGGAATGTCACGCAGCACTCGTGTGCTGGGCAACACATTGCCCAGTCGGCCGCGTGCAGTCCACGTGCAGACTCACAAAAACTCACTACTTGGTACAAGAAGAAAGAATTAATATACAGTCATTTTAATTACTCTATACCTAGTGATAATTATTCCATAGCTTTCAATCATATGATCAGCTTTTATTTTAAAACATCAATGATTAGTTAGTTATTAATGTTAGGAATGGTTAGTTATTAATGATTAATTGATGATTTAGATGATTGATTGATTGGTTGTATGATTTTTTAATTATTTGGATTGATGATAATAAAATTATTATTTTGTCATACTTGTACAATAATTATTATTGTGAGTTAAAGATAAGATAGTAACACTAAAACTTGTACGATAAATTTCGGTTTTAAATTAATACAATTCAACATATTTAATATACATCTGTAAAATAAAATAAGGCACATGTTTCATCCAAAAATTTAGTGGGGTCCCCTGCAAGTTAAGTTAATGAAGTCTTGTTAAAAATAATAAATTGAATGACAATATAAATTAGGGAAATTGCATATATGTTTGTACCTGGGGTCGTAATGTCGCGAACCAGTTCCACACAATGTTGGGCGGCCGCGCCTCGTTGATTGCCGTTGTGGTTGTTCTTGGACCGGTTGAGAGAGAAAACTCATCCATTGACAGCAATTGCGATTGCCTACCACCTTGATCGGATGACTCTCCTTTGTGAAAGTTCTGTATTGGGTGGCGCGAAGGCGCTAGCCAAAGGGGTGAAGAACATAGAAAAAAAGAGAGAAAAAAAAGTTGTCAGTGTAGATTTATGCACTTAGCAGGCACTAATTAAGTGTCATTGATGCGCACAACACACAACTCTAGGCAATCTTCTACTTTTTTTAATT
>CM008341.1:38675278-38687296 GCA_002525835.2 Ipomoea batatas | reverse complement strand
TCAATTCCATAAACTGAAAAAAAAAATGTTAACAAATACCAGCAGTAATCACCTAAAATTTCACAATATCAGTCTCTTTTCAGTTTTATTTCCATCAAAATTTTAAAATTCTTCATCAAAAGCTAAAACACTATCATTGAAAGATCTGTTATATCTAAACTAAAAAGCTCAAAGCTAATAGCTGGACCAAGCATATATGTTTATATGTTAGATGCTCAAAACACATATTTGTGAGTATATATGTTGAGATTAACTAGAACAAAAAACAATAACAATAACAATGGCAGAATGTAAAGAAGATAAGATTTACATGGTTTGTTAATGTGCCTACGTCTACTGGAGTGGAGCTATTCTTTTATTAATTGTGATGGTGATGGTGATGATCAAATATCAAAGGTTACAGGCATCTATGCAACCCTAAACATGTACAAGTACAAAAATATTGTTGTACTATGGGTCTGACCCAATCCGCTCCACTCTTATTCCTTATACGAGACATACTCAACAAAAATCTCCATATTAACGAATATGCCCCTTAGGAGAAAAGACATATCTCACATATACCAATGGGTCGGGATAATCATGTTCATCTAGCATCTAGAAATACCCAACAAGTCAAAACAACGTTTGAACTTGTTAATGGTGACTGCCTTAGCTTTGTCGACATGTCTGATGCATTCTCAAATTTTCTACAACAAAATCTCACCAGAAACAACCAACTATCTAACTATATAAAACTTTACTTCAATATGATTGGTTTTAGCATATGATATACGTGATTTTTAGCTAAAAAGATGGCACTCTGACTATCATAATGTAACTGAACTCCACATTGCTCAATACCCAATTCCTTAATTAAACCTAAAAGTCACAAAGCCTCTTTAGTTGCCTCAGTTGTAGACAAAGCTACAATGAACTGAATAATAACCTACAACATATAGGATCACCGTACCACCAGTAAAGACATATCACGTTGTAGAATTTCTGTTATACATATCACTCAATTGACTCCCAAATACAATACCATGCCCCATAGTGCCCCTTAAGTACCGGTGAATCCACTTAACTACTTCCCATGCTTAGACACACTTATTAACTTGGCTAACAACATGAGCCAAATCAAGTCGAGTACAAACCATCATATACATTAAGCATCCAACTACACTGGCATAAGAAACCTTTGTCATATATCTTCAATCTCACTAATTATTTGGGAAAACTAGATGAGAGCTTAAAATGATTAGCCAAAGGAGTGCTAACCAATTTAGACTTACTCACCCCAAACATGTTAAGGACCTTCTCAATATAACTCTGTTCAGTTAGCCACAACATTCTTGCACATCTATCCCTATGAATTTTCATGCCAACAATTTTCGGTGCAACTCCTAAGTCTTTCAATATCAAATTCCTGACTCAACAAAGCTTTCAATGTAGTAATATCATTGATATTCTTAGCAACAATCAACATATTATCCACATACAGTAACAGGAAAAAAAACAATCACCAATACTCTTAACATAGACACAACAATCATACTCACAACCTATGTAACCAATTTGGATCATGTAATAATCGAACCGCTTGTACTACTACCGTAGAGCTTGTTTCAGCCCATACAATGACCTCTTAAGCCTACAAACCAAATGCTCACATCTTGGTTTAACAAACCCTTCAGGTTGCTTCATAGAAATATGATCATCCAGATCACCATGAAGAAAAATAGTTTTCACATCCATCTACTACAAATGCAAATCCCAAATAGCTATCAAAACATGTACTAACCTAATAGAAGTATGCCTAAAAATGGGAGAGAAAACATCATCATAATCTATCCCCTTATATTGAGAAAATCCCTCCGCAACTATTCGAGCCTTGAATCTTTCCCCTTCTTTTTCTGATACTGGTGGTTTTTTCCTCTAAACCCACTTGCAGCCTATAGCCTTCTTGCCTTGAGGAAGCTAAACTAGCTCCTAAGTATGATTATGATGTAAAGACTTCATCTCCTCAATCATATATATTTGTCATCCATTTATCTTTCTCCTGGCCAGAAATAACCTCATGAAAGGTAATTGAATCATTAGTAGTAACAAGAAGTGCAAAAGAAACCATATCCTCAAACCCATACCTGCTAGGTGGTTTACACTGGTGTATCTCGATCAATCTCTAGCCAAGTAATAATCCTATAAATTCACTGAACTTGAACCTGCTGCAAACGTGAATTCTACAACTTTTTGAGTCTCAACCATAAGTGGATTATTTGATCTCTCATTAAAAAAAAAAAAAAAAAAAAAAAACTCAATCTATATCCACTTCTACGGTGCTAGAACCATCAACTAGTGTATCTCCTTTCTTTCGCTGAAGCATGAAATTCTAATCAAACATGGTATCTCTACTAATCACCACAATTTCTTGAATCCTATAAAGATGCACTTCTTTGACTTTGGATCTAATTTTTATCTCTCATCAGTTAGAACAAGAAAATAGTTCGGACAATCAGAAACTCATAAGTGACCAAAACTCACAGGATTACCTAACAAAACATCCTCGAGAACCTTGCCACCAACCGGTGTCCGGGTGATCAATTGATCAAATAACATATCATGTGCACTACTTCTAGCACTTAGAGAGCCCAACATTCAATCTAGGACACCTTGCTCTCTCAACAATAGTCATATTAAGCCGCTCACCAACATCGTTCTATTGTGGTGTCTTACACATGATATAGTGCATCTGAATTCCATGTACTGCATATAATTTATGGAATTCTTTCTTAGTATATTCTTTCCCATTGTCAAACCTTAAGTACTTCATTTTTCTGTCAGTTTGGTTCTCAACTTAGCCTTTTGCAGTTTAAATTTCTCAAAAACTTTATATTTCTATTTCAAGAAATACACTCAAACTTTCTTAAAAAATTGTTAGTAAATGTAGCATAATACCGAGGGCCATCCATCGAAGGTTCTTTGGTAGGTCCCCAAATATAAGAATGCACATAGTCTAGAATCCCTTCAATTTTATGCTTCCCAATAGAAAAATTGACTCTAGAGTGTTTCCCATAGACACAGAACTTGTTAAAATCTAGCTTAAAACATTTAAATCCATTATACCAAGGTGGCCAAACGTAAATGCCACGACCTTGCAATATCATCACTAGACTCAACATAATGTGTTCCACCTACAACAGTATTGTCCAACAACCTATATATGTTCCATGTGGTCTTTTTTCCTTTCATCATAGTCCCATACTGATTTTAATGGTTTCCCTATCACTTTCATATCTATGAATAAAGCCATTAGCATGCAAACTTTCAAGGGAAGTCAGGTTCTTCGTCAACCCTAGTATATGATTGATATCATGCAAAGTTCTGTTGACAATACCATCATACATCTAGATGTCAGTATCACCAATACACACAATGTTATGACATGCATCATCACCTAGAAAAACATAACTGAAAAAGTACCTGACTTAAACCACTCCATGTTAGGCGTAATATGATAGGAGCATATCCAAGCATCTAATAATTGACTTGATGAAACTGCTAGAACATCACCTTCACTATAATTTGAGTCATCAACATGTATCACGTCCGCAACCTCTTGCTACTTCTTCAACTTTGGACAATCTCAATTCATGTGCCCAAACTCCTTAAACTTGTAACACCTAATTTTCTTGTTGTTTTTAGACTTAGACCTAAAGTATCTCTTCCTAGAATTATCCTTCATTGGCTTCCTTCTATGATCTTGACTACCCTTAAAATGCAAAATATCACCAATAGAGCAAGCACTCTCATGTATTCTGCCTACGTTGATTATGAACCAGCAAGGTTGCAAAAATCTCATTAAATTTAATCGTGACTTTCCCGTATGTAATAGTAGTCACCAGATGTTCAAAGGAAAGAGGTAGTGAAAATAGCAAGACCATCACATTGTCTTCATCTTCAATCCTGACATCAAGCCTAGCTAGATCTGAGATTATCTAACTGAAGACATTAATATGTTACACCAAGTCAGAACCCTCTTACATCTTAAGCACGTAAAGCCACTACTTTAGAAGCAGTTTGTTCGTTTTCATCTGCGAGGCATGACTGAATAGTTCCTGGTGCGTGGTTCTTCAAATCCTCCCAATCAGCCTCTGCCAGATTGGTTGATTTTTCGCCTTCAAGGTTTTTGTAAGACCGTTTTGTGCTAACAAATCCTTATCCCTAGACCGACATAACCCAAAATTCCCTATACGATCAAACTTTGATGGTTCGAATTTCACACTTGAACTAGTCATCTCAACAGTGTTCTGATACCAATTTGTTCAAATTAACTAGAACAACAAAAAATAAAAATGACAAAAAGTAAAGAATTGACAAGATTTACGTGGTTAGGCAATATACCCACGGGATTGAAGATATTCTTTTATTAATTATTATGTTGATGATCAAGCATCCAAGGTTAAAAGCATCATATTTATATGCAACCTTAAACATGTACAAGTATAAAAATACCCTTATATTATGGGCCCGACATCATATAATATTTTTTAATATTATAAAAATCGACATCATATAATATTTTTAAATTTTTAAATAAATACATACAACGTCGGTTTTTAGCAAAAAATTGACATTGTATACTAATGAAATATAAAAATCAAGTAAAATATACATATAAAACGTCGTATATTTAAAAAAAAAATTAAAAACACATACCACATCGGTTTCTTGTTAAAAACCAACGTGGTTTGTTTTTGTGTAATTTTTGTTTTAGAAAATATATATACTATACCGAAAAATCAATGTGGTATGTATTTGTTAATTTTTTTTTTAAATTTAAATAACATACCACATCGGTTGTTTACAAAAAAACTAATTTAACATGGTGTGTAATATCTCAATTTTTTAGGCAATATACATCTTACAACCACTAGCAATAGTTGCACTAAGGCATGGCAATAATGAGATTTCAACCCCACCAATTTTAAAGCTTGCATATTCACAAGTCTTCTGATATTTGATGAATACAATTGTGGTACCTTCACTTCACGTAGACACTCACAAAAACTTATTTTCTCCTTTCTTGATAAAGTATGAGACGCTGAAGGCAAATATGTCTTCTAATCTCCATGGCGTTGAACTAATGTAGCTCTTATACCCATTTCACTCAAGTCTAATCTAGCACTGAGTCCATCTTTAGTCTTACATTTTATGTCTAGAGAGTTCTAACAAGACTATCAAACACATTTTTCTCAACATGCATCACATCAATACTATGCCACAAGTGTCTTTCAATATGGAAGATGTCTTCCAATATGAAAGAATAAAGAATATAGATTTCTTTTTCCACGAACTCTTTTCATTTGGAGGTATCTCAACATTAGCTTTTGACCTCTTACCTCTTTGAGATTTAACCTTTTGTGTCTTATCAAAAGTAACACTTATTCATTTTACACGTTCATAAACTTGAATCCCAGTCAGTGGTTGTGGAGCATCTGTATAGTCTTATACCCCATTGAAAGTCTTTTTTAAATCTCGAATAAGGGTGAAATCTATCAAGAAATCTCTGGTGACCGAGGTAGACTGTCTTTCTATCATGAAAAAGTTGATAATAACATGTATTATACTATTCAAAAAAAAAACATGTATTATATTCACATATAGGGCATGCCTTATGTAGTTATGTCCTTTGACAATATAATCATACAAGTTTCTATAAGCTAGAAAGTCATTAATTGTGTAGAAAAGTATGGCATACAACTTAAAACTCTCTTTGTAGTATCCATCAAACACTAACACATCTTCATGGCTTCATCTCACAATTTTTTCAAGTCCTCAATCAAAGGCACCAAAAAGACATCTATATCATTCCTGGACTGTTTTGACCCAGAAATCATCACAAGTCAATCTAAAATAATATTAAACCTAATTAAAATTTTGTTAAAATTGATTCAACAAATATCTAAAATAACAATAATAATATAATAAACAAAACTAATTTAAACATAGACTACGTTGTGTATAATCACCGGATACACAAGAGAAAGTCGAAAATATAAATAAACATAGACCACAGTGTGACCAATCACCGGATGCACAAGGGAAAGCCAAAAGTTTGTAGGAAAATAAATAGAGAAAAACCTTACCTCAGCAAAGAGTTGTCCACGTCGATAAACAAATCCTGAATCAAACTAATCACCTACAAGTTTTATTTGTAAATTAATATACTAAATGAATATCAATTCATAGCAATACTATTTCAAACAATCTCAAAATAATTTACAATTCAATAAAATAATAAAACACCATAAATTCAACAATAATATTTAAAATAATCATACATTCAAAATATAATGAGATGAATCTAATTATATATAATTCTAATAATATATGTGAAATAATTTCCAAAATTTGGAATATATTAAAAATAATTTCCAAAAATTGATAGATATTTACAATAATTCGAAATATATTAACCTATAATGCCTAAAATACACAATAATTTCTAAAATTCAAATATATTAACATTAATTCTTAACATATGAAATAAATTAACAATAATTCGACGTTGACCTTATTCTCCCCCTAAGAAAGTTTGGGTGTTTTTCAACACCCAAAGTTTGATTTGGGGGAAAAGTTTGAAACTTTACATTTAATTTTAGGATTTGGGTAGTGCCTATTTATGGATTGCTCTATTCGCCAAGATTTGAGCAATAGTCTTTGTGAAATCAAAATACACTTTTGTTTTGCTTTCCTGTTAGGTGGTTTGGGGTTGTTTCTGTACTTTACTACTTTATTTCTTTATCTGGGTATGCATCATTATATTTAGAATTTTCCTTTACTGTTGATTGCTATTAATATATATATATATATATATATATATATATATTGTTTATAAAAAATATATATACTTATTTATTTATTAATTATATATAATATATATTTATATTTAATTAAAAAAAAAAGCATTCGGTTTTTCGGTTCGGTTCAGTTCGGTTCTTCTAAAACATGAACCGATCGGTTAAACCGAACCGAACACCTTCGGTTCGGTTCGGGTTACCCGAACCGTTTTGCCCAGCCCTACTTTATATTTTATTCAAATATATTGATTTCACTATTTTATATTTTAATATATAAACAAACCTATTTAAATTTAAAACTATTTAAATTGTATGAAGATATCCTTTTTAGTCTTTTTACATTTATCAGCTTATCAAAAAGCTAATTTTACCAAACACTTTTAAGAATAACAGCTAGCTTAACAGCTCTTCAGATTTCAGCTTCGAGCTTATAGCTTTTCAATTTTCAGCTACTTTTCAGCTTTCAGCAATTCAGCTATCTTTTCAGCTAGGTTTGCCAAACATAGCCTAGGTATAGTTTCAAAATAAGCTATAGCTTCCTAACTTTTTTTCCATCATTAACCTTATTATTTTAAAGAAATGACATCATTTACCCTTCTCAATTAAAACCTTTTCGGCTAAACCTTTTTGAATTGACTTTTTTTCTTCAATATGTTTGGTTGTAATTTCAATTTGACATTTGTGTTTGAACATTGATTTTTGTATGAACTAATCTTATGAATTATAAACATTTTGTTTTACTTTATATGTTTTTAAATATATGTTCTTACTTTATATTTTATTAAAATATATTGATTTCATTATTTTATATTTTATAATATATAAACAAACATATTTAAATTTAAAACTATTTAAATTGTATGAAGATGTGATTTTTAGTCTTTTACATTTATCAGCTAATTTTACCAAACACTTTTAACACACACGCAGACTGCACACACACAAAATCAGCTTCGAACTTATATCTTTTCAGTTATCAGTTACTTTTCAGCTTTCAGTTTATCTAAGTTTGCCAAACATAGTAAATATGTATGCATATTTACATGTATCTACAGTTCTACACAGCTACACTCAAACACATCGCAATTAACACACACGCAGACTGCACACACACAAAATCAGAACAATAACCGCTGACATGATCAAACAACAAATTTTAATAAACACCGATGCATGCAATACACAAAGCGATCATCACATTACAGCCATAATGCATCGATAATCACTAGCACAAAATCGCTTTTGCCAGGAAGCAGCCATACAGTAATGATACAACGATTGATACTTGTTTGTTTAGGTTAAAACGAATAATACTTTTTTGAGAACTTTTATCTTTTAGTATAATAAAGCCACAACTTTTGACAAAAATAAAATAATTTTAGTTTCTCACCTAGTCAAAACGTTTGACAGATTTGTACAACATTAAATTATGGCTGCGAACAAGCATAGCAGACATGAGTACAATTTTTTGTTTTTTGAAACATGAGTGCATTTATAGTGTTTACATTTATTGCAACAAATACAGCATGCTTGCAAATTTCAATAATTACATGTTTAGAATTGCAAATGACTTTTACATCTCCAAGACTAACATTAATTGATTGGAGATGAATTTAGAATTCAAAATCAGTATTTACATGAACCTCTACACTTACTTCAACACTATAAATAAGTCATCATATCACAACTAATACTACAAAATTTGTTCTTACTACAAACATAAACACAATTTAAATTCACATTACTGCAATACCACACATCTATTATCTCAAAGGGTAAATCTTGTGTGAGACCGTCTCATGAATCTCAATCCGTGAGATGAGTTTGATCTTTGATTAATAGGTCAAATATTTGATTAATGAGTCCGATCTTTGACCTTATTAATTAAAGATCCGACCTGCCGTCTCACGGATCTCAATCCGTGAGATGATCTCACACCAATTTTTGCCTATCTCAAAAAGGTTTGGATTGAATTTTCTCAGTGTGGCTTTTTGGCCAAAGCTCTCTTTGCTTCATGTTTTGCTCAATCTTTGAATGCAAAGATTTTTTTTTTTAATTTCATTTGAAGTTTTGTAATTTCTGGTGTTTCTAAAACTAATCTTTGTTGATTTCTTTTATCCCAGGTCCTATTCATTATAAAGCAAAAGTAGATCCAGATAATATTCATACCTTTAAAAAAAAAAAATTAATTTTAGGTACGAACAAGCTAAGCCAGTCTTCAAATCTGTAATTCCCACCACCTGCATGTCAATCCAAAGCCCATAAAAATCTTACTAATAATATTTGTTTCATGAAGATTAACATGAAAAAGTATTCATAGGCAGATTACTCTTTGAGATGCAACAAGGCCTACTCATCTTAGAAACTTAAAGAAACTGAAAGTAACAAAAGTAGAAACCAGTGTTGTAGAAATCCCGCTTAGGCGCCGATTAATTGCAGTCTAGGCGCTAGCCGCCCGTCGATCCCCCTTGTGTATCACCTTAAATGGTGGTTTAGGCGACCGACTAGGCCTCTTAAGCGTTGCCTAAGCATTGCTTAGGCTTTGACCGCCTAGGCCTCCTAGGCACCGACTAGACCTCCTAAGCACCGACTAGGCCGCCTAGTCGGCCGATTAGCTATTGTTCTTTTTTTAATGGGTTATTTCACTTAAAACAACATCGTTTTGATAAAATTAACCCTATATTATACAAACTCTAGATATTTTTTATGTTAATATTTAATATTTTAGTATTATATATATATTTTTTTGAATATTTAGTATTATATTTTTTTTTTTGAATACAACTGACCCTATTACATTGTAGTATCTGTTCATACTTTTTTCAACCTGTTGAAGCACAAAGAGTCAATTTCGAGATTTCCTCCACTGAGACTCGAACTCATGACCTCCCATTTGAGGGTGGCCACTACATGCCAATTGAGCACAAGGTGCTTGGCTAGTATTATATATTTTATAATTATTAGTCTTTAAGAAATTAAAAATACTTAAACAAATTTTTAAAAATAAAATAAAAAATTACACGAGCATCTAGGCGCCGATTAATCCCCGCCTAGACGCTCTCCGAGTGCCCGAGGAGCACCTAGCAATTTTTCAACCATGGTAGAAACTGAAAGAAACATAAAGACATACTCATCTTGGTGCTAAAAGTTTGAAGGTAAAAGAAAAGAAGAAAAAAAAGAAAAAGAAAAAAAAAAAAAAAGAAGCTAAATAAACTAGTAGTAGTAGTGCCAGGACGGGGTGCACCCCATATGGAAGGGAGTGGGTTCGAGCCTCAGTAGATGCGACTATTAACTCTTTGTGCTTCAGTAGGTTGAGAAAGTAGCAACCACATACACATAGGGGTCGGATTGGATCGGTTTGAATATTCGGAAGGCTTACCCGTGCAGATTTCGGATATTAAATTTCAAATCCAATTTCATTTTATATTTCTAAAGATCACTTTGATTTTATAAAAGTTCAAACGCATTATAAATAAATAAATAATTATATTTATTACGGATATCCGAATTCAATTCGGTTAAGTCAAATTTTAAAAAATAAATAATTAATGAAACTAAACAATTAAAAATTATAAAAGTTTGGAAAAAAATGGCAAACTGCTGAATTACACATTAATTGAAGAAGCTATAGCCTACTAAATACTAATGGTAGCCTACTATTGATGTATTGCATTATAATTTACAAAACACAATTAAACTACTTTTTCAAAAAAATACCCAAACTCTTGATCTGGAATCAACTTGCTTCCTTTTCTTCGGACGAACTACAACAGTAGGTTGCACATTCTGTTGACTATTTGTGTCAACAGTTTAGGCTTCCACCACTGTAGATCCATCATTTGAAGAGTTGGAATGTTGACTACCATACTCTCTGATATTTTCCATCTAAAGAAATGGAATACTATCAGTAAAGTTGGAAACATATTAAATAATATCATATAGTATACACAGAACACAGAAGTACAAAAATCCAGAATAAAAAACATAGAATGACAGGCACTTTAAAGTTCATCATTTTTCTAAATTCCATATATAATTGGGGCTTAAGGGTCATACATCCATTAACTTGTAAACAATTAAACATAAAGTGATACAATCACAGTATCACAGTAATCACACAAAGAAATCCAGAATCAGGAACTTGTCAACCTATACAGTTCATCATTTTTTGGATTTCAACCTTGGGATTTACACATTTTTACATTTTCACGTACACTAGCACACAGCTTCCACCATTTTTACATTTTCACCAACAAGGGTCAAGAATACAAATAACACAAATTTATTCAATACTAATAAATCTATAAATCAGGAACTACTAGAGTTCATCATTTTTCTAGATTTCACCCTTGGGACTTACACTGCTACATATTTCAGTATTTCCCGTGCTTCCACCTTATTCACATTTTCACCAACAAGGGTCAAGGAGGAATACAAATAAGTGAATAACACACTAGGGTTTGCAATAAATAGTTAGTGTTTCCACCATAATATCATACAATAACAGAACATCTCACAAATTCGCATAATATGCATATAAATTTAAGAAATCAAATTAAAAGAACTAGGGTTTGGAATAAAAAGTTAGTGTTTCCACCAGAATATCATATAATGACAGAACATATCACAAATTCGCATAATGTGCATATAAATTTAATAAATCAAATTTAAAGAACTAGGGTTCAACGATTTACTTCGTTTCTCACAAATACCCCGGAGAACAAGGGCTTCTTTGTACAAATATCACCACTCGAAGTTGACACTCGACGACACCACCACAGGCCACAGCACCACTGCACCAGCACGGTTTCCACCAGACTACCACTGAACTACAGAACCGGTGGAACTCAGAGTCTCAGAGAAGTAGAGAACAGACTAGACTCTAGAGTAGAGAGAACTCAGAGTCTCAGACTCTCAGAGTCTTAGAGAAATTAGAACCGCGAAGGGAGAAGGGAGAGACCAGAGATCAAAGAAGAGAGAAATCAGAATCGCGAAGGGAGAACTGGAGAAGGAAGAAGAACCCTAGTTTCTACAATCGCGACTACGCAAATGAGGAAACACTTGGATTTCAACCTTATCAACATATATATATACTAGGACCAAACGACGTCGCACAGCCCTAACCATACATAATCCTATATTTTCTCGGATATTCGGGCGAGTCGGTTTTGATTTT
>CM008341.1:38548022-38559266 GCA_002525835.2 Ipomoea batatas | reverse complement strand
ATTGTGTACTGTTGTGTGTGTATATAATATAGGATCGCGTTCAAATGATAACGATGCGCCAAGGAGAGAACTCAGAATGCATGACATCCGTCCACGTGTTTAGATCTAACAGATGAGAAACACTGATTTTTTTTTAAATGTGGTGGTATTTTCATAAATAATTGAACATCAAAGTACAAGTAAAATGTATTAATTACAAGTGCAAGTAGCAGTTTCATATAGTGCACCTAAGTGCAAGTAATTTGTATTACAAGTGCAAGTAAAATGTATACTAAGCATCAATAGGAAGTGCACTTAATTAACGTAATAGCTAGTTGCACCTAACGTTATAATTACTTGCATATATATATATATTATGAGAACCTCTCCCCCAAATGATAGCTAAGGACTAATCTAGACCTTTGATCTTTAATTCGTTATGATTATGAGTTTTAAGATTTATTGGATTATTTATTTACATATATTTATAGAGCGGTCAATTAGTAATTTTGTGTGCATTTATGACCCTAATATTATTATTTGTGGATGTTATGCATGATTTTAGGATGATATTTTTCGTAGGATTGTGTACTTCCAATTTCATATGTGTGCATTTGTGTAGACTCCAATATAGATTCATGTGCATTTGTGAATGCACATATTTAGGGGCTAAGGTATATGTGGTATATATGTGTGCAGTGCAATGTAGTCTTCTGTGCATTTTAGGGTTGTGTGTACCTTCTATTTGTTAGTGTGCATGTCGTCATAGGAGGGTTTATGTGAGAACAAAGTCCAAGTAAAAAGTAAGGACTGATTTGAACCATCCATTTAGGTAGGTCAACGGTTGAGAGTTGTTGAAACACAAGAGAAAAATGAGTGAGTAAGTTTTATAATTATGACATGGTTCCCATGAGAACCAATTGTTATACCATGGACTAAGGTCCACCTTGCATCGTGGACCATGGTCTAAAATAACAATCAAATTTTGTTTTGTACCTACTACAAATAACATATTAAGTGACATATTTGTAAACAAAAATTTAAACCTAATATAACAATAATAGAAGAACAGTTATAGTCGTAAGACACATCTAAGTGTGAACGTAGTGACAACAACAAACATCCTTAACCTCAACTGAATTTAAAAGAAAAACAAAACTAATATTAAAAAAAAAAATTGATCAATCAAATATTTCACTCTACCGCATCCAGTACTACTATGCAGTACACAAGGATGGATCTGCTACTCATCCAGGAGAGAAACAAGGAGAAACGACAAAGTGTGAAAATTGAATATTTGAGACTTAAGTTTTAGAGTTTGATATATATAGTTGGTTTCATTTTGTAAATATTAAAACATATTAAGTAAAAGTGAAATATATAATAATCTTTCATATATCTATATAGGTCAGGCTTGTAGGTCTATATATTAGGCTTTAAACATATAGGCCTACGCCTATAAGCTAGGATTTAGCTAAATGAATTCTACTACATGTGCCAAAGACCTAGTGGTCTAGTGGTACATGGTGTCCCGGTTCACACTCTAAAAAAAAAAAAAAAAAATTCTACTACATGTGCACTCCCTATTTCTATTCTCCCAGTTTTACTCCATAATGTGACAATTGATGATTAGTTATCTTCATCTCGTGAGTCTCAATAAAAAAAATGTCAACATCAAAATTTTGTTAAGGAGTAAAAGTTGGAAATAAAATTTAAGAGTATGAGTAGTACTTTCCTTAGTTAAATAGACTTAAAAGCAACCCCAATAGAGATTCTTTAGTGATTTTTTGCAGAAGAAACCAAACTGGAGGCGTGATTTTTAATAATCTAATGGTAATGTTGATTTTTTTATTGAAAAGAAAAAGTGAGACACGCAATTGCGTCTCACTGTCCACCCAACACACGCACCCGCTTGGACGATTGATAGTTGGTGGCCACTCTCAATTTGTGGCCAAGGGTCATATTTTTTACCGTTGCCATGTTTCCAGCAACGGCCAATTTAAAAAAAAATAATTAAAAAATAATAAAATTTTTATTTGTTCTGTATTTGTTTGTTTCTTATTTATTTGTGTTTTAAAATAACATATTTTACNTTATTATTATTATTATTAGTGTGTGTGTGTGTGTGTGAGAGAGTAGGTAAACTCAGGTACAACACATAATTATAGATGATGATAAATTGATAATTTCCACCCACCGCTCACGCTCACCATACCATACCATACCATGCACTGTGCTCCTTCAAATGGAATATCAAGCTGGGATGCAACTACTTTTGCGGTATGCCTGGTCCTTGAGAATGGGGAGTAGCAGATTCTCACATTCTCAGGCTGGAACTTGTTATCTATCAGCTCCTGTAAGTTACAAGTAAATAGGGAAGTAGAGAAATAATGAAGAAGCAATCCAAACCCCCAAGTCTGACAACACACACTTTTGGAATCGATCAGACAAGCCACCCTTTCTTTATTCCTAATTCCTAATTACCTTACGGAATGAGTCCCCGGCTAATCGAGCTTGTTCAACTCCGGCGGCACCTAATTTATACTGTTCCAGGATGCCATTTTCCTGGCCAAACAAATATCATCAGAGTATTACAGTGGGCTGGGCGGGAGTGAGAGAAATCATATTTAAAAAATAAAAAATAAAAAATTACTCAATCTCGCTTACCATGGACGATACAATAAGACCTAATTCATTCGGAATGCTTTTACCATGCCTGAGCACCCAATACCTATTTCTAAGAAAACAATTGCTACCCTCCATAGCTCAGCTGTGTGTCGCCCGCCGGAATCCGGATATTTCTGTCTCACTCCTTCGCTGCGTTAGGACTTAGGAGTTAGCACTTAGCCGCATCTTGCTTACTTTATGGGCTGGGCTATTGGGCTTTTACATTTCCCAATTTCTTTAAATCTATTTTGGGCTCAAATGAAATACATTATTATTTAGCAAATTATGTTATGGACCTGAGTCCATCTTGCAAGGTGGATTTAGGTCCATGTTCACAATTTTAAAATTTTATATTCATAATTTTAGAATTCAATATTCACAATTTTATATCTTAATATACAAAATAACATTACTCAATGTTAACTTTGTATTGAACTCATGATCTCTTATTTGTAAGAGCCACTTCATGCCACTGATAATAATATTTTGTGCAATTGGGCCATTGAACTTCAAAAGTGTGCAATTCAACCATCAAACAAACAAAATTTGTGCAATTGGACCATTTTTACAAAAAAATTTAATTAAATTTGAGTTAAAAACATTTCAATATTGACTCCCAACTAGTATGGTAGAAGAAAATTCCACTCTTAATACATATATGTTAGTAATATAATTGGATTTTACCAGAAAAATTTTGTAAAAATGGTCCAATTGCACAAATTTTGCTTGTTTGATGGTTGAATTGCACACTTTTAAAGTTCAATAGTCCAATTACACAAAAGTGATGAGTTTAGTGGCCTATTTGACACTTTTTCCTAATAAATACTCATATGGAGTAAAATATCGTAATTTTATTAATAGTGTAGGGAACTAGGTACAAGATATTCGCCGAGCCGATTCGTAAGTCGTGATGTTGGGTCAAGGTTTTTTCCTCGGGAGATTGCGCAATGGGCCTTCAAACCTCCAAGGGAATAGCTATAGGTAACACCATAGCCAAAAGTCTCATCTCTTCATTAAATGCAGTATTTATAGGTAAAAAAGAAAAAAAAAAACAAAACAAAAACAAGTTCCGCCCTCTCGGCATGACGAGCATGTGTAGAACATGCATTGGCCCAACGTCAAGCGGAAACAACGACGTACACATGGCAAGTCGGATTAGGCCAACCGATGTATTCTCGGTGAGCAAGTGAAGAAGTTACAAGTACATAACTAATAGGCGACAAATAGGTCTGCAATGGCGTTGCTTACAACCCGACCATCCGAGCCGAAGTAAAGGTCGGAATGGGTCGGGTCATAATGAAGTCCGTAAGTGATTGGTGACCCAACCACTTATTCGTATGATGCTTAAAGAGGGAATACTCTCTATCACCACTAAATCGCAATGTCATTGACACTTGCACCTCGCCCTTAATTTTGTTTTAATACATTATTTGCAACTTTTTATTTTAATATTATTGTCAACTGCCAAAAAATAAAATGTATAGCATATCTGTATCCACGTCAGCTGTTTGTATATATATATATATTTTTTTTCTGACCCAATATAATTATACTTTAATAAGAAAAAAAAAAAACCCCATTTCGTCAACTCTCAATCGTCGTCATCCGTTGGCTTCTTCCATATCCCATCCATCAACTCCTAAATTCAATACATCAGCCATGGATGGATAGTGGATTCCAAGAAAATAATAATAATGATAATAGTAAAATAAGATATATTCTTTTGATACCAAGAATCCTAGCCTATCCGTAAACTTCTGTATATGTGGATTCCATTTGTTTGTGCACTGCACGTAATCGGTAATCTACTACCGCGCCCATTAAATTACGTACTATTGATTTTAATTTTTTTTATAACTTAACACTATCTGCGCTGATCGTCATCTCAATATCAATAATTGAGCTTTGACTTCATTTTAATTTCTTCGAATTGAACCTAGCTAGCTTGCTAGCTAAGGATTATAACGGAACCATTGCCAAAAAAATCATAAGCTAAGCTAGCTAATATATATAATAATATAAGAAAATTAAAGATGTATATATGATGTCAATTTGTGATGTAGTGTCTCCCAAAAAAATAAACTGCAGTTTAACAAAACATAGTCTTGTTGAATATGATGAGGATGGTTATGCGTGATGCATGGATAGGGTGGGAGATGATATAGCTAGCATTATATAATATTGGCNTGCGAGAATAAAATGACATCGGGATTTAAAGAATATGCAGGCACTGAATATTATCATCAATCTACTAAACAAAAGTATAAAAATCAAAAGTTTTCCAGTTGGGCAGGAATAACACATTAACACAATTCATCAAGAGTACGGAGAAACCAATAAATAGAGAAGGGAAAACACTTTGTCAAATTTCCATGGATACACTGATGATATGGATATGATGGATAACAAGCAAGAGAAATATAAAGAAAAATCAAAAGTAAAAAAAATTGAACTTGAGGTTCAACAGCAGAGCGATATGACACAAGTTTGCCAGCTTGTCGGTGATGCTGCATGAAATACACTGCACTGCAAAATAAAGCAGCTTTAATTAGTATAGCATATCATGAGTGCTTCCTAAATTAAGGAGATAAGGCCTCTTTTATTCCCCAGAGTATTTGTGCATTGCCACATTTGACACCAGGATTTAAAAACTCTCATCAGTATTATCCCTAGACTACCATAAAAAGGACACTTTTGGTCATCATTGGAATTCATCATCTTTAATCAAAATGTTGCACATATGAAAAATGGCAATGAACCAATAGTCTAGAGACTAAAAAGTACTTATTCTCTAAATTAAGCATTAAAAGATTTCTATTATGGTACAGATCTTTACCCACTTCAACCCAACAAGCTAGTTAATAGCTAAATCCAATCACTCAAATTCTCTTCACAAACTAAAGTCACAAGAGTATTTAACATAAAAAGTAAGAGAACTAGCAAAATTATACTCATTATCATGTAAGGTTGTCCTAAGAGACTAGAATGATGGTGTACTGCCACGACCGATTTACCAGTACCGATCATTAGATATTCAACAGAAAGAGACACTTTGATATGCTGAGTTACAATATAATACATGAATCTTATGAAGGTTCTCTCCTCATTATGGATGATACATTTTAGATGGTTTAGGGCAAAGAAGTTTAAAGCTAAGCACCAAATATCACAAGATCAAGAACCTATCATGATCAAACTGCTATCAATTGGGGTGAAGGATGGCTGCCCTTTACTTTCTAATGGAAAGACTGTGCTGCAAAGTACGAATGTGGACTGCTATGAAGGTGAATTTGATATTAGGTTTGTTTCGCTCAAAACGGCATCGTTTTGAGTGAAACAAACCTTCAAAAAAAAAAATCGGCCAACTAGGCCAATTAGTCAGCTGACTGCCTAAAATGGCAAATTGCCCTAATTCCCTTTGGCCAAGGGGCGCATAGCACCTAGGTGGCCACCTAGGCCAAGTTTTACAGCACTGCTCATTATGGATGATACATCTTAGATGCCTAGGGCAAAGAAGTTTTAGGCTAAGCACCAAATATATATTGAATTACTAAACAAAAAAGCAAAACTACATCTCTCTTCAAGATTGTATCTGCATCACAAAAAGACTCCTGATGGGTATGATATATCCCAACTAAATATAGAAGTCATGGGTAACATTGCTAAATGAATAAATCTATTCGGACAAACAAATAGAGAATACCTCAAGAACAGCCAGGCAAAATATTACGACATGAACAAATTGAGAATCCACAAGATAATCTAGAACGCAGAGTAGGGAGTAAAATCATTGTATGGGGAAAATCAGATACCCTAGCATGTAGACTATGCAGACAAGGGTACAAGGCATTGCCAAAAATCTGAACCAGACAATAACAAANAATATACTAAAAATATATTATTTGTGTATGTAAAGTACATTATTATATATATACTATCAAATAGTATATTTTTAATATATTAAAAATATACTTTATATTTATTATTCACATAACTATGTGAACCATAGTTCATATAATAATTTGTAGATGTGTGGACCATGATTCACACAGTTTCACACAATAATGCTTCACCACCCCCGGAAAATGAGTAGACCCAAATCTAATAGCTGGGTCCTGCTGTCATATTCCTCGACAAGATCAATGATCTTTGCAAATTGCAATATCTTCAATATATTTAGTTTTCTTTTGAGCCGTGTCATTTTCGCCCAATAATTTATCAATCAAGGCCTTAGGGCCTTGTAAACTTATTTACGGGCCAAAGCCCACGTGCTAATCCAGTTGGGTCATTTTGTTTGTGTTTTTTTTTTCTGTGTTAAGAAAACAATTAAAACAGTGAAGATGATGAAATATTCAGCCTTAATTGTCATAAGAGCAATGCCATTGCAAAATTTTGGGTGACAAAAATCCAACCAAAATTTTTAACTATTGGCCTTGCTCTAAATCCTATTTCTTAAAACACAAGTCCGGAGAGGTTGGATTAGATATGTTGGTTTTATGACTTAGGGTAGTCAAAGGCTGGCCAACACTACTTATTATAATGGCGAGGATATAGGAAATATGTAGGAAAATATAGCGAGAGAATATATGTATTGTATTGCTCAGAATTGTTTGTCCATTTCTCCATGTATGAAGAGTCTATTTATACATATTTTGGGCCTAGAGCCCTACAAGGAATAAGAATCCTGGACCGCCTCCCATTCAGAGTCCAGGTTACATTAAACTTATAAGCCCTAATCTTGCTAATATTATAAGTGTTAAGTCTAATCCTTATCGAACTCTTCGGTAGCTCCGTGTTGGGTCTGTTTCTTGGGCTTTCTTGATCTAGTTGTTCTTTTGGGCCGATCCATGTGACTCAGGCCTAGTGTATTATCCATCAAGATATAATCGCGGTTTGATTTCAATTCGATGGGTGGTTATGGTTCTATGTTTTAGGGGATTAAAATTGAAATCTTGTATGAAAAGGTTCAATTTTGGTACCTCTAAATTGATGGTTCAATTTCAACCTTTAATTATTATTATTATTTTTTAAAGAATAGCTTTATTATTTCTATTTTAAAATTATCCAAGTTCAAATTTTTAAGATTTAAAAAAAGAAATCTAAAACAACTTTATTACCAAACATTAGAACTCTAAGTTAAATAAAACGATTTTGATAATTTTGAGATTGCACTTCATTTAAAATTTAAGGGGTTTTTTTTTTTTTTTTTTTTTAATTGAAACTAGAATCACACGATTATGAATTGAAATAGACAGTTTAGATTTCTATATTTTAGAAACCGGAACCAAAACCTGATAAAATTAAAACTATCCATACGATTTTAATTTTAATTGTGGTTCTATGGTACTCGATTATATTTAAATTTGACGATTTAATTAAATTGTGATTATTTTTAAGTATAACATATTCAGCACATATTTTTTGAATAGTAATTATGAATTTCTTTTGTAATAAAAAAAAGTGTATCACACGTTACACAAAAATAACAAGTGTATTGATCGCTTGGTCAACATAAACTAAGTTTGCAATTTGGAGACTATAAAATTCTTGATGAGTCATCGGATAGTCTCATGAATTTGATAAGACCATATGCTCGAGATAGATGGACCACGCAGGTCAAACATTAATTAGAGTGCCAGACAACTTTTGTTTTTCTTTTGTATTGCTTTCTTTATTGGTGTAACTTTCATTCTAACGTATGATGTTCCAAAAAAAAAACAAAAACAAAAACAAAAAAAGAGAGGAAAATACGAAGGCATATAGGATAAAGCCGATTATATATAATTAATCATCACAATGTTCTCCTGTAAAATAAATTTATTAAATTTTAAAATATTGGGTGGAGTGGAGACACGTATTTCAAAAATCTCATCTAAACGTTAGGCGCTAGTCGGCTGTTTAGCATATAGTCTAGATGGTTGGTCAGTTAGGAGACCAACTAGGCTGCCTAAGCGTTGCCTAGGCTTCCTAGGCACCGACTAGGCTGTCTAGGTGCTAGGTGTCTCACGAGCACCCTGAGGAGTACCTAGCGCTTTTTTCAATCATGTTAGAGACGGGAGACAACCTAGTTAATCTGGTCAAACAATTGACTTGATAACTACAATGTTTCAAATTCAACAGTTATGAATAACTTGAGTTGTTTCATCACAATATTATTTATTTTATTGTGATCTTTTACTGACTGAAGTTACAATATATGTTTCACTTAGAATGTATATCTAGATAGTGATTATGAGTTTTTTTTTAAAAAAAAAAAAATTAAATCAAATTATTAGGTGGAGCATGAGCAAATAAATGTGAAAATCTGTTATAGTATTGGATGCCCCACACTTGTATGGTAAAGCTTTACTCCGTATTTTTTAATGATGGATTTCTATCCAAATCCTTACTGCCAACTCAGCATGTTCCTGGTTGGTGATATGCTCTAAAGATTTGCCACTCGAACGGTTTCTAATCTCCACCTAACTCCAACTATTATTTAAGGGGAAAAAGTGTCAAATAGGTCACTGAACTTATCGCTTTTGTGCAATTGAGCCATTGAACTTAAAAAGTGTGCAATTCAACCATCAAACAAGCAAAATTTGTGCAATTGGACCATTTTTACAAAAATTGTTAATTCAATTTGAGTTAAAAACATTTCAATATTGACTCTCAACTAGTATGGTAGAAGAAAATGTCACTCTTAATACATATATGTTAGTAATATAATTGGATTTTACCAGAAAAATTTTGTAAAAATGGTCCAATTGCACAAATTTTGCTTGTTTGATGGTTGAATTGCACACTTTTTAAGTTCAATGGCTCAATTGCACAAAAGCGATAAGTTTAGTGGCCTATTTGACACTTTTTCCTTATTTAAGCGATAAGTTTAGTGGCCTATTTGACACTTTGAGTTTACGTAGTTGATAATCATATTCCAAATGAGTTTGAGTAGGTAAAATAATAATAATAATAATAATAATAATAATAATAATAATATACGTAATGAATTTGAGTAATAGTGAAAATCGACACTATACAATATACACAAGAATTAGGTAAATTATGCTATGGAACTGGAATCTATGTAGTATTTTTCGTTTATCTTTTGTCTATTAGTAGTGGCGGAGCCATGATTCAAATTCAGTGGTATCAATGTATTAAATTTAATATTACTTTCAATAATATAGAAATATAAATATAAATTAAATTTGTAGTATTATATTTTGAGAATTAAAATTTTACTATTTATATGTTGACCCCTATTATATATTTATTTTAGTGCGGTGTATTATGCATATGTAACGCTCCCGAAAACTTGCAGTAACAAAGAAGGGAAAGAGCAAAAATAGAGAGAAGAAGAGACTATGGTTTAGAGAGAAAAGAGAGAATGAGAAGAAGAAAACAAAATTGCATAAATTCCCAAGCATAAATCTCCCATGCAACTTCTTAGCATATATATATAGCGTGGTTGTAAAACTTGTTAGGTACTTGGGGGCGCCTAAACAGTAATTAATTGGCATCTAGGTGCTCACGTGTTTTTTAATTGTTTGTGCTCTGTTTAACTTCCTTAGCTTTCAACTGCCTGCATCCAATGACATTGTTTTCTTGAGTTAACCACCATTTTGGTCCCTCAATTGTCAATGTAGTCATAGTTTTCAATTTCAACCAATTTGATTATCAAATTGTTTAAAATCTCGTCAATTAAATCCTTTCAGGGACTAAAAGGGTGATTTTCACATTTAAAAATTTTCATCAATTTGATTTTTGAAAGGGTTTAATTTACGAAATTTTAAACAATTTGAAGTCCTAATTAGTTGAAATTGAAAATTAGAAACTACATTAACAATTGGAAAACAATTGAGAGACTAAAATGTTTATTTCCCATTGTTTTCTTCCTTCAACAATTCTTCTTTTATCTTCCACCTTAAATCTCACGTAAAATTCACTTTTAGCGGTAAGATGATGGTTCAGTTGTTGTTACAATCATTGAAAGTTTGTGTGAAAATTTATGTTAAACGCATTACATAAAAGTATGCAATTTGATGTTAAATATAGGGGTGGCATTTGGTTCGGTTAAACCGAACCGAACTAGTAATACAAAATCGAATGGTTCAGGATTCTTTTAAATCGAATCGAACCGAACGGTTTAGTAAAAACTGAACCGAACCGAACTTTGTTAGATTTTAATAATAATAATAATAACAACAACAACAACAACAACAACAAAATTAATAATGATAATAATAATAATAACAACAACAACAATAAAAATAATAATAAAGAAGTAAATCTAAGTCCCTTGATGCCTGCTTTGTCGTTTAATTCCTATTCTCACTGGTATCTCTTAAATTTTTTATTTGATTTCTTTATAGCTTGTTGTCTACTTTGCGCTTTTGTTGTTTGGTGCAATTGTTCGTTATCTCACAATTAGTACTTAGTAGTATGTTTGGACTTTGAATAGCTTGGATATGGATAATGTGATAGTATATTCGGAAAATTAGGAAACGCTAAAATTTGAGACGTAAACCGAACCGAATTAAATCCGAACCGAACTCTAATTTTAAACCGAATGGTTTAAATTTTTTAAAATAAAAAACCGAAATCGAAACTGAAACA
>CM008341.1:38521943-38532455 GCA_002525835.2 Ipomoea batatas | reverse complement strand
TTTTAATTAACGTAGACATTTATGTTCTATTTTGTTCAAAAAAGATAGATTCTTACACATATAAAATTAATGAAAAATTGTATGTTATAATACAATTTGTTTTATAAAGTTATGTTTTATATTTTGATAACAGAATAGTAGGTAGGAAAGAATATATTACTATATTAATTATTAAATGGATATTTTCATTAATGGCCTCCTGGTGAGTGGGTTCAGACTTCCTCCATGATGAGTTCTCTCATTTCGACACAAGTTGCACCTTCTGGCCCCTTGCATGATTTCCTCTTCGACGGTGTAGTGTCATCCTCCTAACTCGTAGAGTGCTGAATCGGGGTAAGATGATGAATTGCTTGAGTGTTTCAGTTAGTGACTGGCTATCCGGCATGAACAGGCTATACCCCTCGCTACTGCTGGGCAGTCCACTTGCAGATGACGCTAGCTATCTCTTGGGCTAAAGATTGGATGTTAGTTCCAGGTCACTCTTGAGAGACCTCGGTTGGCTTTGCTGATGATAGCCTATACTCTAATGGCTATAGTGCATGTTAGACCTCTTGCGTCTTTTGGGCAAATTACTGATCCTCACAAACTGAATTGACCCCGCCTTGTCGGCTAAGGCATTCTTACGGATTCGGAAAACATTCGTTTTGTAACTCGACCATTTGACTTTATATTAGGTTTAATTGTGTAAAGGAAAATGGTTGGTGTGAGTAACCGACTGGTTGTGCACTCTCATTCCTTAAGAGAGGTCGAGAGTTTAAAATCCATTTTCATATATAAAAATCAATATGGCTAGAACTTCACCCCTTAATTGGGTCGGCATTATGCACATTGAGATTAATATAAATATGATACAAGTTTTTAAAGGTCCCTCTTATAGTTAGTACTATAACAGAAAAATAGATCACTTTTAAAATTTTAAATTATTCAAAGTAATAGGTATAATAAAAATATGATGTAAAAAATTTCCGTATCAAACGTACAAATAAGTGATACAATAAAAGTATAATGTAAAAATTTCTCGTATCAACGTACAAATCGATGCAAAATTTCAATATATATATTTCTTTAATTTTAAAAATAATATTTAAATACCTTGGCTGTAAAAATAATTCTTTGGCCAGCATCTTCAATGGATTTGGCATTCTTTGGAATGGATTTTTGAAGAAGGCAGACCATGGAAAAGAAGCTACCTCTACATAGTGAATCCGGGTTGAACAAAATATCACTTAACCGTCCTATAATTGAACCGATCGAAAAAAAATCAAATTTCAATTAATATCGGTTATTGATGTTAAAAGATTTCAATTTTTTAATTTCTTGACAGTTATTGATCGTTAACCGATAAACGATAACCGGTAACACACACATGAATATATATATATATATATATAGAGTTAGATCATATGAGATCACTTGTTTAGGTAAGATCGTGAGATCAGATCTTGTGCATTCATTTAATAATTTAATGGTATAGATTGATTTAAGATATTACGTTGAAGTGTGTGCGAACGGTAATAAAATGTGTGCGAATGGTGATTAAGTGTGTGCAGACGTGATTAAATGTGTGTAACGGTGATTAAATGTTTGCGAACGGTGATTGATGTACAGGATTTGATCTCAAAATTTTTAATGGTCTAGATTGATTAAGATTCCAAGTTAAAGGGTCTGCAAACGGTGATTAAATGTGCGCAAACGAAGTGTGTGTGCCAATCAATCTAAACCATTAAAAAGTATTACATAGATGCACAAGATGTGATTTCACGATCTTACCTAAGCAAGTGGTCTCAATGGAACCCTACCATATATATATATATATATTTTTTTCAATACTGCGAATCATTTTACATTTATAGCACCAATAGCCCAAAAGAAATAGGTTTGACCCAATACAATAGCCCAATACAAAACACAAAATAGCAATAGCCCTAATCTGGGCTTCTGCTTCTCCACTCCTCCCTCGTCTCTCACCGCCGTCCGCCATCCGCCATCTGTGCCTCAAGCTCTCCGGCTCCGGCCCCTCCGCCTCAACACTTCACTTGGGTCAAGCGGCCGCTCCCTCACGCCCTCCGGCCTCTCTTTATCTATGCGGTGACCGGACCTCACCTCAGCCTGTCATCCCTCTGCGCCTCTGCTTCATCGAGTCACTGTAACTCCAAGCCTCAAAGTAAGTTTTTATTTTTCACATATTAAAATTGAAATATATTTCATACATTTTATGCTGCCATTGCCCCATTCTCTGGATTTTAATTAATTTTTTTTTACCTATTTCATACAAACTCGCTCACTGGACAGACTCTGTTGTTGCTTGTTATTATTTGAAAATGAATTCCAACAGTATGTTATTGTGTTTTAGATTTTTTTTTCTTTAATTGTTGATTAATATTTTATTATGTAAATTTTTGAGAAATAACCATTGGAGTTACTGTGTTTGTATCACTGTGTTTGAGAAGATAATTAATTCTGGAGTCTCAGGTGTGTAAATTTTCAAACAGTGTGTTTCTGCTTTAGTATCATTGTATGTTTAAGTTTTTAACCAGTATAATTGTTCGGTTATTTAGTATCCGACCAAAACGACAGTCGATTATAACATTTACATCTACTTCGGTTGTCACGGGCAAAATTTTCAATACGTTTTTCTGTCAGTTATGTAACCTACATACCGTTTGCTCACGCCTATCAGCAACTACTAACAACCTCATTCATATAACAATATAAAAATTATAAATTCACCCTATTTGCAAATATATGTACAACCGTTGATATATTTACAAAAAACACCAACTATATATATATTCTGCACTGCCTCTCACTGTATTCCACTATTCCATGTTCACGGCTCACTCTTGTTTTGCCTCAGGCCTTTGTTCTGGCTGAAAGTGAAACTCTAAAATGGAGAAAATGACCATCTAATTTGTATCTATATATGTATGACATCAGTATCTGTCGAAGAGCATGGCATTTTCAATTTCTAGGAGGCTTTTGCGTTCGTTTTGTTCATCTGATTCCCCTGCCTGTTTGCTCCGTTCCCTCTCTGGATCTACAGGTTTGATTTTACTTTTATTTTATTTTTATCCGGCATAGTTATAGAATTGAAATTTGGACCTTTTACTGAGAAGTTTTCCTCCCTGCTTTGTAATACACCTAATCTTTGTTTGTCTATTATGCTAAAACATATTTTTAATAGTCCTGAGTATTTTTTTTTTGGATGCAGCTTCAAATGTAACCTCTTCAAAACATTTTTCTGTTGCTAAGGTAAATGATTGCTTTTCTTATTTCACTGTTTCGAAAATCGGCTGATGTTTTCCTTAGGGTTGACTTGTTGATGGTTCTTCAACGTTTTCTCCTTTGTTGCATTACATAGCATGTTTTAAAACTATGAATAGAGGTAAATAATTTAACTGTGGCAACCATGCCTTTGATGCATCTGTATACCTTGGTCCTGGGTGCAGAATGAACCAATTTTCCTTGCCTTACGAAGAATTTCGACTTCAATCCTGACTTCTGGTTCAGGTGAAAGTGAATTTCCATCAGATTTATTGACAAAGAAACGTGTTTTAACTCCTGATCGAGAAATAGGTATGTGAACAACACTTTTATAGTTAAATTTAATGCTTTCTTTATTGACAAATCCAAATAATTGTCATGATTTATTATTCCTCATGTCCTCTATTTTCAGTTTCTCTCCCTCTCTCTCTACTCTTGTTTCTGATATGCTAGCTCGGAACAAAGTCATGAAATGTGCGAACATTTTTTCAAATTCACTAACTTCTCTAGTATCACTCCATCCTGTTTCGAAAATAATTGCTGTAAATGGAGTTTTTTTTAGGGGATTCAATTGCACTATCGGTTTAACTTATGAGGCCAATTTGACCCTTTTTCCAATCTTTAAATTTTAGTGGAAAGGATACTCAAGCTTTTATGTTTGGTGACATGTTTTGAACTTAACTTGAGACTTCTTGTTAGGTTGGATAAAACCCACACATTCTCATCCACACCCCGTGGTAGTTAGGGTAATTATTTCTTATCATTTAAGTTCTACTTTCATTTCAATTGTAAAAGGGAATTTTTCAGATTAATTGGAGATCACTAACTTCTCTAGTATCCCTACATCCTATTTAAAAAATAATTGCTGTAAAAATCACGGTTAATTGTGCCTACATGGATGTAACTGGTTTTGAGTTTTCTTTTATAGCCATTTTATGTTTCAAATTTGCTCGCTACTGTTTGTTGAAACCACTTACGAGATCTCTTCTGTTTTGTTAACTTGTTCTGAGTTTTGGTTTTTCTTTTCTTGTTTCTTTGTATAAGCTTATTCAACTTTGTTCAATTGTGTTGTGGTTACTGCAATAATGTCACAGGGCTCTATCAGGACCTGGTTGTTCCAGTAACAAACTTTCATAATGAAGATAAGGGCTTTATGGTGTTGGCTGGTGATGTTTTCGATGTGCCAATTAGGAAGGACATTATACATCGTGTTGTTAGATGGCAGCTTGCTAAACGCCAGCAGGTATAGTATGAATCAAAATGCTATCTTAGTTTAGAAACTATTTGTCTGAATATTTTCCCTTTTTTCATTTTGTTCACCACTCACATACAAAGAAAGGAAATGATTATCTCAATTTGAAACTTGTGCCTTGGAAATAAGGATTTTTTCATGTTCAGAAATCTGGTTTATGTTTCTGCAGATAATTTCAAACAATTGGATCCTTACGTAACATTCCACTGATTTTTTCACGAAATGTTTTGTTATTTCTGTAAACATTTTTTGAAGGTTATGCAAGCTTCATTATCTTTTTGCACTTGAATATTTATTTCCAAAATCTTTATAGAATTATGATTTCTGGTAATATATGAAATCTTGGTTGGAAAATGTAGGGAACACATTCAACTAAAACTATTAGTGAGGTCAGTGGTACTGGGAGGAAGCCTTATCGGCAGAAGGGTACAGGTCGAGCAAGGCATGGGACACTCCGTGGTCCTCAGGTTATATTCTTTCCTACATTTGGTCCCTCTGCGTTCTTGTTTTTTTCTCTTCAATTTTCTTTATTGTGTTGCTGTTATTAAAGAATACTAATAGCATTTGTTGATGGGCAATAGTTTCGTGGCGGTGCAATAATGCATGGCCCAAAGCCCCGAAGTCATGCTATCAAGCTGAACAAGAAGGTTCGTCGACTGGGCTTGAAGATTGCTTTGTCAGCTCGTGCAGCAGAGGGAAAGGCAAGTTTAAAGCCTCACAAGTTTACGAATACACTGTTTAAATCATTATATGTTGCAGCAGGGCATATCAACTTAATAGCAAATGTTGTGCAATTTACAGCTCATGGTTTTTGAGGATATGGAACTACCTACACACAAGACCAAGAATATTGTAAGCTATGCCCAGAAAATGGAGAATGCCAAAAAAGTTTTGCTTGTTGATGGTGGCCCCATCAACGAAAACCTCAAGTTGGCCACTCAAAATATACATTATGTCAACGTTCTGCCTTCTATTGTAAGTATCATATACATCATCAGTCTCTTTGATGGTTTATACACACTTGATACTTGGCCTTTGTAGCAGCTATTGGATCTAGCTTTTGAGTTTGATTTTTCTTCTTAAAAATCTTTTGATGATTCTCATGAATCTATTCATGCACACAATGGTTCTGTAGCTCTATCTCTGATGAACCAGAATTATATAAACATATTCCTTTTATTTTTATTTTTTATTTTTTTTATAATGCTGATATAGATGGTGGCGGTAATTTCTGATTCTCTTGAATGCTATATTTATATCTTCAGCTCTGGCCCTAATTTCTTCCATCTAATTTTCCCTTACTTTCTGGCAGGGTTTAAATGTCTACAGTATTCTGCTGCATGACACGCTAGTCATGTCACGTGATGCAGTAAATAGGATAGTCGAGCGGATGCACACTCCAATCAATCGCTAATTGAGCTTCTCTAGGTTGGAATGAGTGTAGATTTTTTCTTTATTTCTTCAAAATAGATGATGATGAGACAGTAGAATATGCGATACTGCTATCATCGATTGAACTGCTTAGGTTTTTTGAACCGTTTGGCAGCTGTGGTTGAGACCAGTTATGAATATGCTGCAGCAGACAAACCCAAGTTATTATTCTGCTTTCAACTGGTTACAAAGAACACGGGAATATGGAAGAAAGAAAGATGATTATGTGGGAAGAATTGCATTGAACTGTTTCAGTGGATGCATTTTATTTAATTGGTGATCAGAAGCAGAAATCGTGCCTTATCTCTGGTTTGAATATTGTAAAACGTTTCCAAAAACAACTGTTTCAGGTTTAAGGTTTAAGGTTCAAGGTTCCGTCTAGCAGAAAACTAAGAAAAGCATAGCAGAGAATTGAAGGGTTTTTTTATTTGATTAAGGGAGAGGCGGAAAAAGGGCGTGTAGAATGGAGTGATAATCCAAATCTTCATCGAAACTTCATCTTGTTTGTGTGAGGTTTGACCAATTTGAACTGATGGAGCCATTAGCCATATGCAGCTTGTATTTCAATAAATTTATTAATAAAATAAATTTTTAATTTTCACAAAATATGGATACTAGTAATTTTTTTGAACTTGGTGTATACGAGGTAATTCAAGTTTATATTTTACCTGTTCAAGTTAAGAAAATAAGAAAGCTAATAAGTTATAGGTTCATATTTAATGATGAATGCAAAATAAAAATGGCATAATAGTAAATACAATAAAATGGAAAGTTAATAATCAAAAAAGATTTTGAACATAAACAAAATGGAATCCTAATAAATTATACATTTAAGGGTAATGCTATATTATTATGGTTATATTTGCAAATTTATTAATCTTATTTGTTTAGCATATATTAATTTATAATAATTACTATTTTTTTTAATTTTATTTTATGCGTGATGCGAAAAAATATATGTCTAATATTAGTATTTAATGTTAGAATCTATCATAGTTATATTGACATATTTTTTTTAAAAAAAATAAAAAAATATATAATTTTTCTTAATAAGTTATAAAATTCATAGTTGTAGAATTCGTATTATATTAAAAAGTATAGTTGATAATTTGGGCAATGATTTTGGTATGATTAATAATAGTTACTATATAAGTTTAATTGTGTAAGAGTAATTTTGTTTGTTAATAATATTACAATATTTTTAGTGTAATGTACATGTCAATAAGCATAGAAATACGACCATAAATCAATGGTACTAATATGAATTCACTATTATATGTTTTTTTAAAGATTTAGATTTAGATTTTAAATAATTAAAAGAAAATATATTTTAACTACTCATGAATTGATTAATCGAATTTACATAATAATGAAGTATATAAAAGAGACTTCGATATGAGAATACATGTAAGAAGTGGGCCGGGGTTAGTTGTCACTAAATTATGTAATATGCAAAATTAAACCATTAAAATTAACACGCTCTCATTAATCAAACCATTCATCTACATAAAAGTAGTCCGGATCAATTTGATTGTTGTTTGATCACTTTGAAACTATATTAAAGTCTTGTTTGACAATTAACGGCTAGTAGATAGTAGATCGTGTTAATAATTTTTACCAATAGATTGTATTAGTTGCTTGTAGAGAAGTTATAAGAACATACAACAAATAATAATATAACAATTACATTTAATAAATAATAATATATAACAAATATTCCCTATAGACTATAAATGAGTAGACATTAAATTCAACATTTTATGTTGAAAATTTATCTCAAAGGATAAAAAAAAAAAGTGGTGGAAAACATGTGGTATGATCTATATTTTTTTACAAAATTGGTCTTGATGGTGTTTAAGGATAGAAAAGCTTAGCAAACAAAAGCTCACTCCATATATCTTGAACTCCAGGAGAACACCAATGGATACAATCAGCAAAGCTCACTAGTGTTGCTAGTTCTTCAGCTGTCAAAGCCCCCAATGGTTTCTTGTAAATTGATACGTGACCATCCTTTCTATAGTTTGAGAGCCTTGTAATGTTTAGGAGTGTTATTTGTACATTCGACTTGCTGAGCACTTCATCAATTACTCGCATTGTTTTTTTCAACGGTTTTGACACATCGTAATTAACGTCTTCTACGAGAGTCGTTTCGTTGTAACAATTACCTTTCGGATCACCTCCCCATAAATCCTTGCTATCAAGAACAAAACTTTGTTATTAGATTGAAAACTTTGTTTATATGATCAATCTAATAAGAAATTAAAGTGTTTTCTAAACTTCTTCAACATTGTGCCAAACTAAATCCCCTCCCCCCCTCACCCCCACCAACACACACACATGTCATAATTTTAAATTAGATTATATTACAATTTTCATATTTTATATTTATATATAGAGATCAAATTACCAAAATATCTCTCGACTATATTTTAGTTTTTGACTTAAAAAAGCTTTTGGTTGACGAAGAAAATACGCAGCCACTACCTGAGAGTGTGCACTAGATAAACCCTGTTTTGTGACCTTAGTCGGCAAATGACCACAATGAGATAAATCAATTTAGGTTGCCTATAGCTAATTGCCTTAAAACAAGAAAGCCAATAGGTTGTTCTAATGGGGAACTTGGAACCTTATAGTTACTTGACTTTCAAATTTGACCAATAACGTTCTTGACTATCAAATTTGACCAATAACATCTTTGACTATCAAATTTGTACATATTTTAGTTCTTTAAATGACTAATATAGGTAAAATTTAGGGTAAAATAGAATCTCCAAATGACTAAAATAAGTACAAATTTGATAGTTAAATTAAAGACAATACTATTAAATGGAATTAAAAGTCAAGAACAAAATTAAAATTGTAAAACCACTCTATATATAACACAAATATCATTTTGGTAATTCAATCTATATATATATAGAGTAAACACTAGCTAAAAGCTTTGTATATGTTTTTAATATCTAATGTTAATTTCAATTAATTTGATTCTCGAATTGTTTAAAATTTTGACGATTAAACTCTTTCAGGGACCAGAATGACGATTTTCACATTTTTTTAAATTTCGTCAATCTGGTCTTGAAAGGGTTTAAGTGATGAAATTTTAAACAAGTTGAGGATCAAATTAGTTGAAATTGAAAACTAGAGATTACATCGATAGTTGGGAAACAATTGAGGGACCAAAATATTGATTTCTCCTTTCAAAACACCAAAGAGAGATTGAGAGAAGAAGACTAAAATTAAACACAAAATAATATTATTTCACAATGCACTTTCACTAACCTTCTATGAGTTGGTGAGATGTCAGTGAAAAATACCCTTGTTTTAGTTGGATCCATATTCTCTTCAACCCATTTCAACATACTCTCCAATGCCATACGATAAGCATCATTTGAGGGCACATCTGTTGTGTTTTTAACCTTGTCTTCAAATGATCCTTCTTCTCTGCAGCATTATTATATATTAGGTTTTCACCAAATTTAAAATTCTATGACACCATATACTAGTTAATAATGTTGTTGCTAATAAAAAAATGTAAATGAGAAAACAAAATTGTATAATAAGTAATGAGGGTATTGATTATTTGTTAGAATAACCTTCAGATTTTATACGTGCAGCTGACATATTGTGTATTTACAGTTAATAATTTTTGTATCTATAAACAAATTGAGACACATAGCATGGTGATTATAGACACTTAAAATGATAACTACAAATACATAAATTGTTAACTGCAGGTACATATATATAATATGTTAACTGCAGACACAAGATGTTGGTTAACATGTTATGTGTCTGCAGTTAATATATTCTGTACTTACAGTTAACCATTTATGTGTATGTAGTTATCGTGTTATGTGTTTGTAATTACCATGTTATGTGTCTTCAATTTGTTTACATGTACAAAAATTATTAACTGCAAGTACATAATGCATTAATTACAGACACATAATTTTTGGATTAGAGTTCACATATAACAATTGGTTAAGATTTAAGAAGAAAATATATTATTGTGTATGTGGTTTATTTTTATTTTATTTTATTTTGTTTTTGTTTTTGTAAATAGTAGTTATATATGTATCTACTTACAATATCTTGGAGTATTCATCAATAAACCACCAGATATAAGTCTGTAGCACCAAAATATCAACTCCTTTCCAATATTGTCCATGCACATTAATTGAACCTCTGCGAACCATTCGACCATGCACTGTATGCTTTTTAGGGTCATCTGCATTTGATTCCAGCAATAATGGAGCCCAATAGAATTCAACCGTTGCATTGTATTCCTTAAACGCATCAAAAAAACAACACAATTATTCTCCCTATTCATCCATCATGTTTGCCTACGCAAATTATACTGTGGACCATGGTCATGGCTGATACTGCAGTTGTGTTGAACGGATACTGCAGTTGTGTTGAAAGGAAACTGCAGTTGCGCGGAACATAGGTCGTTTCATCCGTTCAACACACTGCAATAACCGTTCAACACAACTGCAGTTTCAGACGAATGAAACGGCCTCTGTTCCTCGCAAATGCAGTTCTCTTTCAACACAACTACAGTATCA
>CM008341.1:38384877-38398256 GCA_002525835.2 Ipomoea batatas | reverse complement strand
ACGTGAGTCAAAAAAAAAAAANNNNCTCTAAATGAGATCTAACCATTATTTGATAAGATGTAATTATTAGATATCAGGGATTTTTCTAAATGAGGTTGAAAACATCTCAACTTTGGACAGTCTAAACTCAAATATTTGGAGGTGGTAGAAAAAATAATAATAATAATAATTCATACAAATAAAAACCATTTGAAATGATTTTCTCCGAATTCGATTTTTTCTTTTGTGTGGTTGTGAATTTGTCAATGTCAACGATGAACAAATTTAATGTAACCGCAATGTAGACGCATCATCAATAAATAAAGACACAAACATCTTTTGTCAGACAATTATTAAATCGGTTTTTAACATTGTCAGAAATCGAAACCAAGATTCTGCAAAATACTTTAATCCAATAAAAGTTGAATAAATCCTGTCCACTTAATCCGATATTCACTATGAATCATTGAATCTACAACCAAAAGATGAAGTACACAAATCTACCATTAATCTTAAATAATAATAATAATAATAATAATAATAATAGTTACAAAAACATAATTCAGATTCAACACACAATATCAAAAATTTTCCTTTTTTTTTTGGTTATTAACTATAGCTTTATATAATAACAATTATAATAAAATAATTCTTTTTCTTAGAGAAAAGAGAAACCCGCAATCACTACCTGAGAATATGCACTCGGTAAATCCAGCATTGTAATCATAGTCGGTAACCATAAGAAAGTAAACTAACCTAGATTGCCCATAGGCCATAACTGATTTGCTCAAACCAAAGAGGCCAATAGGTCATTCCCGTTAGGAGTTTAACCTTGTAGTTACTAAATCAACAACATAACCAACTTAACTGGAGTTACCCACTAATAAAATAGTTCTTGACTAGACCTAACACAATATCAGGTTTCACGAATATCTTATCTTTTCTATAACTTTAATGTATGACTTGACAAGTACTCCGTATAAAATATTTATTCATTATGGTTTAACATATCCATATTGATTGAACTTGATATTGTGTTTCAAGAAAAACAAAACAACATAAAACCTTTAAAAAAACACTTGGGACATCAAGCTAGAAGTGACATGCACGTAGAAACTTGCATCAGCCTAAATATGCATTGCAAATAATGCAAAATTAATAAATAGTTAAATGGATCAAAAGAGACTTCACCAACCTGCAGGTGGAAGTCACGTTAGCAATAATTAAGGAAGCAAATGCAGCTTACTGCAGCTCACGTCTGTTTGAAACCACAACTGCTATTGCAATATTGCATGCAGATCAGCTATATATAAACCTTAATTCAATGACTCCACACAGCAACACACTCCAACACAACAGTCTTAAACCAAGAATCCCCAAAAAACTTGGTTGGATCTAATCCAAGAAAGATGGCAAGCTGCCAACTGATACTACTCACCATCTCAATGCTGCTGGTCTCTTTTGCCATCCCGATGATCACAGCGTATGAACACGCTCCAGCCAAGCCAGCAGGGAAGCCCATAGATGCAGTGGTTGAAGGTCTGGTTTACTGCCAGAGCTGTGATAGCTATGGATCGTGGTCTTTCACCGGAGCAAAGGCCATTGCAAAGGCTAAAGTTAGTGTTATCTGCAAAGATTACAGGAGACGAGTGAGTTTCTATAAGGCGTTTGAAGCAGATGAAAATGGCTACTTCTATGCAGAGCTCAAAGGCTTCAAGATGGGGCATTCTTTCTTGGACCATCCGCTCCACTCTTG
The DNA here is from genome assembly GCA_002525835.2 of Ipomoea batatas. Taxonomy (NCBI): domain Eukaryota; kingdom Viridiplantae; phylum Streptophyta; class Magnoliopsida; order Solanales; family Convolvulaceae; genus Ipomoea; species Ipomoea batatas. Next base: position 38,396,521 of record CM008341.1, on the reverse strand, counting down.
CAAAGTGAAACTAGTGTCGTCGCCTCTTGAAAACTGCGACACTTTCACCAATGTCAATGATGGACTGAATGGTGCCCCTCTCAGATATGAAGACAAAACTATAGTTCGACCTGATTATGAGGCTGTGATTTATACTGCAGGACCCTTGGCCTTTCGACCAGCTTACTGCCCTCCTAAAGCAAAATAAGTGCCAAATAATATTTCACATTTTCACCTTTTTCCTATCCATTAAGTAACCAGAATTAATCTGCATTTTGTAACAGTGTATGACCTTTATTTTGCAACTGTAATCGATCATGTTCTGTTCTTTTCAATATAATCAAGTCTACATTACACCCCCTACCTTTCTCAGTGTGTAATACTACCACAAATGATCTACTATTGGATGCATGATATGACAGAAAATTATGGTCAAGTAAAAATTTGTCTAGTATACATGTCAATCAGGGTATAAATCTAAAAAGATGGAGAATGTAGGACTTACCATGCTCTTAGAAATCCAACGGCATAGAAAACATTTTATTGATTTCATCCATTGCCTCTTTAGTGCACACCGTTTTCTCAAACAGATCATTTTCACGCCTCAAAGTTGAACTTAGTTGGGACTTCTTCTCTTGGGGATGATCTATCTCATCATCAGGAAGTATCAGAAACCCACCACTGTCTCCCTCCATTTTAGTTGCTAAAAACTGGTTCTTTGGCTGACTATCTCTTAAAGATGAACTTAGCTGAGACTTCTTTTCTAGACTATGATCTGCATCATCATCAGGAAGTATCATAAACCCAGCAGTGCCCTCCTCCATTTTATTTGCTGTGTTCTGTTTCTTTGGCCGAGATTTTCTTGTAAACTCAATTGGTTTTCCAAACATGCTATTTATATCAGCCATAGCCTCCTTTAGGTTAATGGTGGGGTCTACTAGGCCATGATGGCAAGCATTCTCAACCTCTAAATCATCTGAAATGGTGGAACCTACAAATCGAATAACAACTGTGTCCTCCCTGCGTAGTCTTTCTTGAGGTGGCCTCTCAGTATCATGATCTTTCAGTGGTTCTGAAACAGCATCACTAGGTCTGGGAAATACAAAGCCTTTAACAGCCTCATTTGGAATGCTAGTGCTTCCAGTAAAATGTTGGAGTTTATTGTGATTGGACCTATCACTGCAAACTTCCTCCATGGCATCATTGCTTTCATCATTATATTCATCTTCGTCAACATATATCTGAAATGGCTCTTGCAGAGGTTGCTGAGTTCCAATTCTAGTAGTTCCTGAAGTTGATGCACCACTTGTCAATATTTGGTCCGATGGCTGAACACCATCAACTGTTTTCTCATCAACATATATCTCAAATCCATTGTTGGACACCGGATCAACTATTGGTTGGCTTCGAGTAGATTTCTTGCTAGCAAATGATGGTTCTAGTGGCTCACGGAACATGCTATTGATAGCATTTATAGCCTCTTTAGTATTGATTGTGGGTTCAACCAGACCATGATGCCTAGCATCTTCAAAATCAGACTTCCCAACAATGGCATTGCCTACAAATTTTTTAACCACAATAGTATCTTCGCCAGAAAATTTTCTGTGATCATTGGATTCTTTAACACAAAGTTTCCTGCTGAAATCATCCAAGGCTCCATTGTCTGTGGATGGACCAGCAAAACCCCCCATATTTCTGGGATTTAATCCTAGATTCTGATGATTAACTTCCTTCACTTGCAGGTCATGTCCAATCTTAGCAGTGTTTTCAGTTGTGAGCAAGTTCTCATTGTTTTCCTTGGTGCCTTTATCATTCAGGGGAACACTAATAGTGCAAGGAAGCCTGCTCATACTTTTCCGTTCCTGGCGCTGCAAGAGATATGCCCTTGTTATAATATAATTGACTCTTAGGATTTAGAAAGATCTTAATAAAAATCATCATCAATATGAAGAACCTGAATTTTCTTGTTCTTATGCTTCTCTAAGCGATTAATGAATTGGTCATATGACTTGTGCAGCTCATCTAGAGGTTCTGCAAGGCTGTTCATGGAAAAGTGAAATATATCTAAATTTTAAAAACTATTAACACTGTCTTTCTGGAGTAGATTTTTAAGTAGAAAAATGCAGTCATCAATTAAGCAAAGAATATGAAGTTCCTTACTTCTGCACACCTAAATGGTACATCTTCTCAGCAGCCTCAAACTTCTTCATCTTCTCGTAGTATAGCGCATATGCTTGGTAAAATAGGGCGTTCTTCATCCCAATTCGGTTCATTTCCATGCTTCTTAACACTGCTTTCGGGTCATCCACATAATCCATCTAAGAAAAGCCAAAATCATTTGACCGTGAAAATATCTTCAGCTAATTTTTATACGATATCTAACCCTAATAGTTTCCATTTCGTAATCAACACAAGATAATCAGTTGTACTATCACTCAATAAGTGGATATTTTCATTTTTCACGAAATGATTTACCAGTTGCAACCAAACGCGAAGGTACCGCAAATCATTGGAATATCGCCTATCAGTCTCAAAAGTCTGCGCACATTTCTGCAGAAATCTAGGGAGCTTCTCCTTAAGAGCCTGTGGAGGAAGAGACTCCTTCATCTTCCTAATCCCTCTAATAGAAACATTATCAAAAAAACATATTATATATTAAGCTATTAAACCTATATCTAAAACAACGGAAAATGAAATTAGGTAAAAGAGAAGAGCGTTGATTGAAATAGGGCTGCGTTACCGGAGCCATGGGAGAAGAGGATCTCTGCCGGCGTAGGACTTGATGTCTGAGATGACTGAAGAGAAGAGATTATTGTACAGAGTGTCGCCGCCCGACATTGATGCGCCGGCGATCGCTGAGAGGATCGTAGTGTTGAAAGCAGAGTGAGTGAGAGTGAAAATACAAATTTGAATTTTGAAAGTGCGCTAATTGCGTCTCTGGCCTAGGGCAAATATTTATGTTAATATCATTTTAGTCCTTCAATTGTTCATTTCTAGAATTCTAGTCAAACAATTTTATTTTTTTTGTAAATTTAGTTTAAAATATTTTTTTAATGTTTAAACAAGCCATCGAACTACATTCAAATTTATAATTAAACTAAAAATTTGTAATTGGCTCATTGAAACACCCCCCACCCCCCTCTTCCCCATCATTGTCTCTCGTCTAAAGACAAAGACGATAGGAGTTTGATTGCTTAGTGATTCAATTGTAATTTTTTTTGAGTTAGATAACTCATTTACATTTTCACGTATAGTTCGGTGGTCTATTTAGATTTTTTTTGGATAAGTTTATAATTAAAAGAAACGCTAATGATATTTCTTCGCCCAGTAAATGATTCTACTTCCTTCTAGTATTATTTAATTTAATTACATTTTCACAGGTTCAAGCGATGAGAGATAGAATAATGAATTCACATATATTCAATAGTTTGATTAGTTAACAATTACATAGAGGAAGACAATAATAATAAGTAGAAGAATAGCCCTACTATAAACATACTAAACTCAAATAGAGTCATAAAAGGAACTCCTACACTAATACACCCCCTCAAGCAGACGGTGGGCAAGGCACAACGCCTAGCTTGATATGCAAATCAGCAAACTGCGGCCCAGGCAAAGGTTTAGTAAAGATATATGCAAGTATGCAACCTGATCCTCAGTAGAAAGAAAGTTAACCTTTAGCTCACCAGTAGCCACACGTTTGCGCACAAAGTGATAATCTATCTCCACGTGCTTCGTCTATGCATAGAAAACAGGATTAGCACACAAATATGTCGCTCTTAGATTATCACACCAAATGACAGGAACAAAAGCGTAGAGATAAGCCAAGTTCTCGAAGCAATGATTGAACCCAAATAACCTCTGTAGCCACATCAGCTAGAGCCTTGTATTCAACTTCAGTAGAGGAACGGGCAATGGTGCGCTGCTTCCTAGAAACCCAAGAAACGAAGTAGGAACCAAGAAAGATAGCAAAACTAGCACTAGACCTCCTATCAATCTGACAACCAGCCAATCAGAATCCGAGAAGGCATGAATAGTAGAGGCCAACGATCCTGCCAACCGCAAACCAATATCAAGTGTCCCCTTAACATAATGAAGCACCCGCTTCAAAGCAACATAATGCTACTGAGTATGACAATGCATGATCTGACACAGACGATTAATAGAAAACGAAATTTCAGGACGCGTGACCAGCATATACATCAAGGAACCAACAAGTTGTCGATAGGACGAAGGATCATCAAGCAAAGAATCCTCATCAGTACTATACTTCAAAACAGGCATAGGAGTTGCTAATGACTTGCAAGACTCCATGCCAACCTTAGGCAGAAGCTCAAAGTATTGAGCATATAATATATAAATATAAATGTGCAATCCAATTATCAGCTTAGGTTTTTAGTTGAGATTCACGCATGCTTCAATTTGGTATCAAGTCAACCCCTTGCCAAAGGTCATGTGTTTGAATCTCCGCGTCACCTCTTAAAAATGAGACTATGGTCCACGTATTGCTTGGAGCCAATCAAAAAATAAGGGGGCGTGTTGAACATATAATATATAAACATAAATGTGCAATCCAATTATCGGTTTAGACTTTTAGTTTATATGAAGCACATACTTCAATTAATATAGTCCTAAAGAAACTCCTACACTAATACAAGCAAATACTACATTATAACATAGTCAAGACTCAAAGTAAAAGTAAATTTATAGCTTTTGGATATGTGTCAAATAAGATGCAATTTTTTTATTTTTTATTTTTGGTTTTTTTTTTGTTTTTGTTTTATGTAATTAGATGTTCAAATAAACACTCTGACTTGTAAACAAAAAAAAGTGCAATTGGTTAGGTTATTACTTATGTGGACAACAACTCAGTTGTTAATTTAGAATCACACGTGACAATATTTGAAGATATGGCTATTAAATGTGACAATTGACTAATAAGATGAAAAAAAGATGAAAAAGATAGTATGCTTTCTTCATCTTGATGTCTAGACAAAGGGGAAGATTGCCTTCTTTAATTCTTGGTCTATTTTAAAATAGCTTAGATACTCTTTTTTTTTTTTTTTTTTTTTTTTTAAATTTTTTTTTTTTTTTTTTTTTTTTTTTTTTTTTTTTTTGACTACTACTGATCCTGTTACAATGTAGTATTTCGAACCCACTCCCATCATTCATGTGGGAGTGTAAACCGGGACACCGGGTGCCACTAGACCATAAAGTCTTTGGCAGTTTAGATACTTATACAATCACAAGCTTTCATAATCTATATTAATATATATTTTTTTAATTTACATTAGCCATGACAAATCCAACCAAAAAAAAAAAAAAAGAAACCTAAATTCTTTTGTTTAAAATTGTATTAGTCATAAGTCATGCTTGATACAATATTTTATAAAAAATTGTTGAGCAACATTGAAATGGAATATTCTCTGATCTTGCTTACCTGTATTCACCACATAATTGCTCAGTATCTAGATGGATTTTTGAGAGGATATTCTCGGTCATTTACCGACCTTAAAGCCAACCAACTCGACTGAGTATAGAGGACCGAGCAAGGGTTTAGTCAGCATTAGTGTTTTTTCGCATTCTGGTTTGCCCCAATCATCTTAAGTCGAGACGAATTACCCGACCTTCTCCACTTAGAAAGTCGAGCCTTATTCCCTTAGTCATTCCCAATCGCAGCATAAACGAGGGTGTCAATGACCTTAGTACACGTGGAGGAATTAGCAAAGCCTCCGACCTTTCCTTGTGCATGGGGCACACGTGTCCCGCATGCCGAGCCTCCGGCATGTGTTCCATTTACTCCTCTATAAATACCTCATTAAATATTAGAGGGAGGAACTTTTGACATTTTCTACATAACCATTGTCAGCTCGGGACCCTCTAACTCACTGTCACCTTTTCCCGAGCTCAACAACTTAAACCAACAAACAGACGATTCAAGGATCCATGTACGATCCCGACCGACTCTCCATAAATATTTGCGGGAACGACCGTATTAACCACGTTGGACACTATATAATGAAAAATATTAGTCGATATTTTCACACGTGATGATTAGATGTTTAAGCTAAGAATAAGTAACAATTATCTCAATTACATTTAAAAAAAATAATTTTGAGTGTCTATTTATTTTTATTTTTATTTTTCCAATTTGAAGGTCCAATTAGCATTGCTCATTTGCTTATAGGTTAATTACTTAATTATTTACTAATTTCCCACGTCATCATAAGTGAAATCCGCAACAACAATCCCACGCACAAAAAACCCCGAAACCCGTCAACGTAATTCCTCATGGCTGACCCTTCCGAAGAAAACCATTCACAGTCGATTCACTCGGCAAGCGGCGGCGGCGGCGACGAGGATGACTACGAGGAAATCGACGAAGACGAAGAGGAGGACGAAGATGAAGCGGAGGCGGTCAGCGAAGAGTCTCGAGTGCGCGCCGACAAGTCGAGGATGGAGAGCCTCTTCCGGCGATTGTCGTCGGAGAGAGTGCCGGTGCGAGTCCACGACGTGTTGATCAAAGGGAACTCCAAGACGAAGGACTCACTAATCGAGGCGGAGGTGGAATTCCTCAAGTCCGCTACTACGCTCCAGCAGTTGCTCCAGGCCTCCGGTATAGCCAATGCTAGGCTTCAACGCCTCGAGATTTTCGATTCCGTCAATATTACGCTGGATGCCGGCCCGCCGGAGCTCCCCGGGACTGCCAATGTGATTGTCGAAGTCGTTGAAGCCGAAAACCCTATCACCGGAAGCATTGGAATGTTCTCGAAGCCGGAGGTAATCTACTTTGCGATTTAGATTGGCTTTTCCCTATTCTAATTTAGTCATACGGCCGTGGCATTGTAATTACTTATTATCTCGAAATGTCCATATTAACTAAGAATTTGGCGTATTAATCCAGCTACTATGGTATTGTGGCATATTTTCTTCTGATAAAATTTGTAACATGAGAAAGAACATTTTTTTTTTTAAATAGTGATTACAAGAGATTTACTTAAAGAACCAGAAGTAATCAAAATCTGACTTTAGAGATTTTCAAATTTCAAAATATGTTATTTATTTCTCAACATTACATCTTAATCTGATTAGATTATTCAGTACCTTGCCTTAGAACTTCTTTCTCAGTCCAGTGGCAAGTCTACCTTGAAGCAAGTAAAACAAACTCAGAATATGGAATATTTGCTTGGCAGTTGACATTCTAACTTTAGCCCCCTTATATTTTTAGAACTTTCTAATTTGGACAAAATCTGCCTGGAAGACACTAGAACTGGTTCTGTCCTCAAGAAAGCAACTGAAACTGGTTGTGTATATTATAGTGAAAATCAAGTTTATTTGGAAGGTTGACATACCACTTGAAAGCATGGTCTGTCAGTAAACTCAGGATGCCATTGTGATTGGCACCTTGTAACAATATGACTAGGGAATGTATCAAAATGCATTTATCAAAGCGGTATATGTCATAATCCGAGCAATACTCAATGAAGTTGTACTTGTATATATGAAGACCCTGCCCTTTGAAAAGGAGCTTAAGTCTTAGTAAGCAAATTAATACTCCATCTCAATATAGTATGTCTGGTTTCACTGATCAAATTCACTTGTTTGTTTAAATTATGTAGATCTTTGATCAAATTCATTCTATTCAATTTCTGATTACTGTTAGATGTATGGGAAACTCAAGAGGCAGTTGCAAATCCGCTTTGCATATAATCTAAAGCATTTTCCCTGCTGATTATTTACTAAAATAATGTAGATTATTTTTGTATACTTGATGCCATTTGTTATTTTGTTTACAATTGTCTTGATTATATCTGCATGCTATTACATATTTACTGACTTCTTTTCTCTTCCTGTCCAAAATACTTTTTGGTTTCTTGCGGTCAGTTTATGCCTGAATTATAGCATTTCCTATCAATGTGATTTAACAATTTTTTTAAATTCTTTTTGTAGGCTAGAAGCTGGTCACTTGAAGGATCGTTAAAGTTGAAAAACATTTTTGGTTATGGGGATTTATGGGATGGTTCTTTGGCCTATGGTTGGGACCAGTCATCAGAGATCAGTGCTGGTGTATCTTTACCTAGGTTCAAAAGGTTAATAACTCCTGTTACTGCTAGACTATCACTACTCTCTCAAGATTGGTTGAAGTTTTCTTCTTACAAAGAGCGAGCATTAGGCCTTTCTCTTGGCCTGTTATCATCCAAAAACCATGATTTAGCATACAATATCTCTTGGCGAACTTTGACAGACCCATCGCAAATGGCCTCTAGGACTGTAAGGAGGCAGCTTGGACATGGTTTACTCTCAGTTCTGAAGTATACTTTTAAGATTGACAGAAGAAATTCTCCTTTGAGACCAACAGAAGGATATGCATTTGTTTCTACATCACAAATATCTGGCCTTGTACCAGATTATCGGGGTTTACGCTTTCTTCGTCAGGTTTAGTATGGTTTCCATAAATCATAGTGTTGCTAACCTCATTTATTTTACTCTAGCTTTTGTTTGTTCATTGATTATGATATTTGTTGCTTGCAATCTTATGAGTTCATATGCTTTAGTTTTGAATGCCAAACTTAGATATCCATTGTTAAATTGTTTGCATTTACCTTTTCTAGATATCAAAGTTTCGTGTATGGAAAAGGAACCTTACCCACCCAAAACATAAATAATCAACACACTCAATTTTTTATTTTTAGGAACAATGCCATTGTGATACTAAGAGTGCCTCTCTCAGTCATAAACTTCTACCTTTCATGTTTGTTGTCTTTTGATACTTGACAGCATGTAATGTGCTTTACTAGCAATGTTTGACATGAGGAACTGGATTTTGTGTACAGGAGTTTGATTTTCGCTATGCTTTACCTTTTGGATTTTACAATGCTGCATTAAACATTGGAATTTCTGCTGGTGCTCTTTTTCCATGGGGAACTGGATTCATGAACATGCCTTCATATCTGCCTGATAGATTTTTCCTGGGTGGTAACAGTTCTCCAGTCTGCTCATTGGGAGGCCCAACATCTATCTTTGGTTTTAAATCAAGGGGACTTGGCCCTGCTGAGCCAAGAAGGGTAGTTAGAGAAGGTGGAAATGATGAAAGTTCTGATTCTTCTGGGATGGATTTTGTTGGAGGAGACCTTGCAGTTACTGCTTTTGCTGATCTTTCTTTTGATCTTCCATTGAAGATCCTTCGAGAAGCTGGTATCCATGGCCATGCATTTGCATGCACTGGAAGCCTTAACAAATTAACTGAAAATGCATTCCGAGACCTCTCTTACCAGAAATTCCGTGAATCATTTAGAGCTTCAGCAGGATTCGGAGTCATTGTACCAACTAAGTTATTCAGGATGGAGGTTTGTCATCTGCCTTAAGAACTTTGTCTGATATTATATTCATGCTTCCAAGAGGCAAGAACCTCTTTGATAAGATAACTTTAGAAGTTTCCTTATTTAGTGAGACATGAAAAAAATATGGGACCATGGATCACTAAATATGTTTTGCATATTTTACATTCACAGGATCCCCTTCCCTGTTTTCCTTGGATTGTTCTGTCTAATTTAACAATTTTTCTGGGCTTATCTGATTTATTCATTTCAACTTCAGATCAACTACTGCTATATACTGAAACAAGAAGAGCATGATAGAGGGAAGACAGGCTTGCAGTTTAGCTTTTCTTCATCATACTAGAAGATGGAAATTTGATATCCAGCTAATTGAAATTCATACTGGCATCATTATCCTACTTGAGGTAAATCACGCATGTTCTCTTTCACCATTTCTGTCTGAGGGATCAAATTTTTGACAGCTTTGGTTTTGTACTTGAAAAACTTAGACAGTCAATGATCCAATGTTACAGGAAATAAATTTAAGCTCGAGTATGACCATGAAGTTTTCCCCATTGAAGCAAGTTGGTTGGAAAATTAAAGTGTCTTATTTTTAACGAGATTTTTAAAAAGTTCACATTTCTCTAGTGCCCCTTGTAAGAATTTGCTCTCTGACATTCCTGTTCATTTTCCAGTTCTCTCTTGTTTATTGTTTCTTTATTGATTGTTATCTTAATAGTTTTAATGACTATTCGGGTTTAGCAGAGTGCATGGTAGGATTGGTAGGCTATTGCAAAAAGCGGGTTAAGTACAAAAAAGAGTTAAACGCTTATAGCCCCCTTGATTATTTCATAGTGAGACAAGATCTACCATCTTAGAGACTAGGCATTGATGAGATCACTTCTGGAATGAAACAAAGAATGATAAGCCCGGTTAAGTAGACAGCAGAATTACGGCCAACTTGGTTGATTCATAGCGTTAGAAAATCATCATCTTTGGGACTATGTTATGGGGAGATCACTTCTGGAATGAAACAAAGAATGATAAGCCTGGTTAAGTAGAAAGATGAATTATGGTGACCTTGTTGATTCATAGCATTAGAAAATCAACTTTGGGACTATGTTGTGGAGGAGAATCAAGAGATTACTTCTGGAATGTAACAAAGAATGATAATCACAGTTAAGCAGAAAGCCGAATTATGGCCAACTTGGTTGATTCATAGTATTAGAAAATCATCAACTTTGGGACTAAGTTATAGGGGAGATTACTTCTGGAATGAAACAAAGAACGATAAGCCCAGTTAAGTGGAAATGTGATTCGTAGCGTTAGAAAAATCATCATATTTGGGACTATGTTGTGGAGGAGATTACTTCTGGAATGAAACAAAGAATGATAAGCACAGTTAAGTAGAAAGACGAATTGTGGCCAATTTAGTTAATTTTATAGCATTAGAAAATCATCATCTTGGGGACTATGTTGTGGAGGAGATTAATTATGGAATGAAACAAAGAACGATAAGCACAGTTAGAAACGAGGAATTATGGCAACAGATTCATAGCGTTAGAAAATCATCTTTGGGACTACGTTGTGGTGGAGATAACTTCTGGAACGAAACAAAGAATGAGATGAGCACAGTAAAGTAGAAGACGAATTATGGTGACCTTTGTGATTCAGTGTTAGAAAATCATCATCTTCGGGAGATTACTTCTGGAATGAAACAAGGAATGGTAAGCACAGGAATTTAGGCCACCTTGTTGATTCATAGCGTTAGAAAAAGATGGAGGAGATTACTTCTGGAATGAAACAAAGAATGATAGGTTGGATCATGTCTTAATTCTTACGATAGTTTATGTGATATAGCAACAGATATTATAAATTTATAATTTGCCATCCATATATAGTGACATGTGATATATATGGAAGGAATCTCTAGCTTGCGTAAAAAGGGGTGCGAACCATATAATAAACGAAGTGTCAATCATAAAGAAAAGAAAAAAGTTTATTTCAGTTTTTCAGGAATCGAGGTAACCCTAGCCAAATTGGTCAGGTTGTTGACTTAGTAATCATAATATTACAAGTTCCACTCCCAACTAGAGTGACCTATTAGCTTTCTTGGTTTGAGCCAATTAGTTATGGCAACCTAGGTTGATTTACTTTCTCGTGGTTCTTTGCTTACTGGGGGGTCACAAGGTGGGGTTTACCCGATACATACTCTCGGGTAGTGATTGTGGGTTTCTCTTATCGCTAAAAAAATATGTTTCTGAATATATTCAAATTAGATTAATAATTTTCTTTTTATGTAAAATAATTCAAATAAAAATTGACTGGCATTCTGCAAAATCCATCTA
>CM008341.1:38117497-38129822 GCA_002525835.2 Ipomoea batatas | reverse complement strand
TTTCGAATTATATTACTATAAAGTCAATATTTTAGTTTCATACCAAGTTTTGGTTGAAATTAATTTTAATTTTTAAAAATTAAATTCTATTTTTTGTTTTTGTGTTACTCTCACAAGGTTACCAACAAAATCAGCCTATTTGCCTCAACGGGCAATCTAGGATAATTACCCCTTTATTTTTTTTTGTTTTGAATACTAATTACCCCTTTATAATTATTTGCTGGTTAAAGTCACCAAGCAAAGTTTACCTAGTGTTCACTGTTGAGGAGTGACTAAGCTTTTCTCGTTATTAAAGAAGTAATTATTGTCAAGTCAGATTATGAAAGATTTTGGCAACAAAATTTTATCCTTGTAATAACTTTAATTATCTAAAACGCATAACTTATATGCTCAGCTTAACAAATTAGGCTGGTTAACTCATTAAAACATAAAATTTAACTGGTTTTTAAAGGTGAAATCAGCATTTTAGTCCTTCAATTGTTTTCCAATTATCAATATAGTCCATAGTTTTCAATTTCAACCAATTTGATCATCGATTTGTATAAAATTTCGTCAATTAAACATTTTCAGGAACCAAAATGAAGATTTTCACATTTTTAAAATTTCGTCAATTTAATCTCTGAAAGAGTTTAATTGACTAAATTTTAAACAATTCAAGGATCAAATTTTTTGAAATTGAAACTTAGAGAGTATAATAACAGTTAGAAAATAATTAATAGATCAAAATGTTGATTAACTTGTTTTTTAATAAGTTAACTTGTTGTCAAGGATCTTGTGGTTTAGTGGCATTAAACTTTTCCCTTTATACGGGAGGTAGTGGGTTTGAGCCTCAATAAGGGCGGAGTCTATATTGACTCTTGTGCTTCAATAACTTGAGAAAGTAGTTATGAACAGATCATTAATTAATGACCCAAAAGACACGAAGGCTCAACACTAATTCATTATTTTTAATTTGTGTTTGATGATTTAGTATCTTGTCGAAAATTCTTAGGTACAATGAATTTATGAATTCCACTTTCTCAATCCACATTAATTAAGACTCGACACTCGACACTCGACAGTACGTTGACTTGGATAATAACATTGCCGTGTATAAATAACTTTGGATAGTGACATATTGCCGTGTATAAATTAGTAACATTGCCGTGTTTTAAGCTTCGGAAACAATTGGTAAATAAAATTTTCTTTCCTATCAAATTCCTAAACTTGTAAAATTCTATTATTTGCTTGGAAGAAATTATAATTCAATTAAATTGCAATTCACTAATTTCATAGAAATTTCATGCCAGATGGGAAGAAAAAAAAGGAATTTGTGGACAACTTTACCCTTATTTAAGTAGGCTATGTAGTTTAAATTTTATGAAGGTTTTTGAATGTGAGCTTAAAAACCTTAACACTTGATGGAGTATTCATATGTGAAATTATATTATTATTATTATTATTATTATTATTATTATTATTATTATTATTATTATTATTATTATTATTTATTGTTGTTGTTGTTAAACAAGGTCATTTTAGTCTTTATATCATTTAGCTTCTTCCCTTTCAATTTCTATATATAACAAATAATATAATTAAAATTCTCAGTAATTCTATCTTTGCATGTTAAATAATAGAATTTGAAATATTACTTTATTTCCACTTTATTCATTTCCCACAGAATTAGAATTCCTTTGCACTCTAATTCCATCATTCCAACCAAACGCCCCCATGTATACGCCGAAACCAAAGAAAATATTGGCATTGATTTTACCAATCAAATTGTACACAAATAATTGAATCAATAAAATGAAAGCAAAAATAATAAGGTAATAACTATTGCAACTTAATTTATGCAAAACAAGAAGCTTTTAAATTAATAGAATAAGATGGTTAAAAAAAAATATTTTAATGAGAAAATTTTTTTTTAGGCGCATCACTATTCAAAAAATTAGCAAAAATAATGTTTAGACTTCCACTGCAAACATTTTGATAATTTTATTTATTCAAAAAGTTTTAAAAGTCTATTTAACTCATTCCATTCATTTCTAGACTTAAACAAGCTAGGGAAGGTGTTGAAGCTTTACTCTTCCCAAAAAAAAAAATTCATATTTAGTAAGAGTCACCCATAACGTATTAAAAATGTTGAGTTAATTATTAACTTTGTAAAATCATATTTATTATGATTAATTTGACATTTTTAGGAGTTACAATTTGATTTTGAATGCATGAATGCTAATGATTTCTTAACTATTTATAAATATCTTGTGTTCTCACCCGGAAAAAAAATTTTCTTGTGTTAGACAAAGGTCATGCCTGGCAAACCTAGCTGAAAAGGTAGTTGGAAACTGAAAAGCTATAAGCTCGAAGCTGAAATCTGAAGAGTTGTTAAGTTAGTTGTTATGCTTAAAGTGTTTGGTAAAATTAGCTTTTTGATAAGCTGATAAATATAAAAAGACTAAAAAGGACATCTTCATACAATTTAAATAGTTTTAAATTTAAATAGGTTTGTTTACATATTAAAATATAAAATAGTGAAATCAATATATTTTAATAAAATATAAAATAAGAACATATATTTGAAAACATATAAAGTAAAACAAAATGTTTATAATTCATAAGATTAGTTCATACAAAAATCAATGTTCAAACACAAATGTCAAATTAAAATTACAACCAAACATATTGAAGAGAAAAAGTAAAAAAGGTTTAGCCAAAGGCAAAAACTTGTGTGAGACCGTCTCACGGTGAGACGGGTCGGATCCGGATGTAAATGCAACACTTATATGCACAAATGTCATACTTATATGCTAAAATGTAATACTAATCATGAATAAAAATTTTGTTACTTATAAGGGTAAATGTAATACTTTTAAAGGAAAATACAATACTTTTACATTTCGATTTAAAAGTATTACAATTTTCTTAAAAAGTATTATATTTTCCCTTATAAGTAAGGAAAACTTGTCAACATTATTATTATGAAAAATGTACTACTTTTTTTTTTTATAAGTAACAAAAATTGTATTCCTGATTAGTATTATATTTGAGCATATAAGTGTGACATTTGCATGGTGCTTTGACCCGACCCGACCCGTCTCACGAATAAGGATCCGTGATACGGTCTCACACACGTGTGACCCTTAGCCAAAAAGGTTTTAATTGTGAAGGGTAAATGATGTCATTTCTTTTAAATAATAAGGTTAAAGATGCTCTTATTTTAAGCTATTTGCTTATTTTAGGAACATTACCAAACAGAGCTTATAGTTTATTAGTAGCTTAAAATAAGCTATAAGCTCCTAAATAAGCTCTACCAAGGCTATGTTTGGCAAACCTAGCTGAAAAGGTAGCTGAAAGTTGAAAAGTAGTTGAAAACTGAAAAGTTATAAGCTCGAAGTTAAAATCTGGAGAGTTGTTATGCTTAAAAGTGTTTGGTAAAATTAACTTTTTGATAAGCTGATAAATGTAAAAAGACTAAAAAGGACATCTTCATACAATTTAAATAATTTTAAATTTAAATAGGTTTGTTTATATATTAAAATATAAAATAATGAAATCAATATATTTAAATAAAATATAAAGTAAGAACATATATTTGAAAATATATAAAGTAAAAAAAATATATTTATAATTCATAAGATTAGTTCATACAAAAATTAATGTTCAAACATAAATATCAAACTGAAATTACAACCAAACATAATGAAAAGAAAATGTCAAAAGGTTTTAATTAAGAGGGGTAAAGGATGTCATTTATTTAAAATAATAAGGATAAAGATGGAAAAAAGTTAAAAAGCTACTAGCTTATTTTGAAAAGCTACCCCAAGTAACGTTTCAAAATAAGCTATTATTTTAAGCTACTAGCTTATTTTGAGAACATTACCATTAGTAGTTTAAAATAAGCTATAAGTTCCTAAATAAGCTCTGTCAAACAAAGTTAAAGTGTTTTTAACTTTTGGCACACTTTGAAACTTTGATTTTTAACTTTTACGAACTCTCTCTACTTTCTAGAATTCTGCCAACAGTTCTTAAAATTGGAAGTGTTCTTTCTTTGTTCAAGTTCACCGAGAACGATATATTTAACTGCTCTAGTATATTCGTTGGTAATTCATTGTATAATGAAAAATTGACGCTTCAACACTCCTAGCACACTCAAGAGGAAATGAATTGATGTTAATTTTTCATTTTGTTACCATAACCGATTATTGGAGAATATATTTCAAATTAAAATTCTCAACAACCCAACAATGATGATATGCTATTTTTATGAGTTTAATATTGATGCCTATCCCAAAAAAAATGAAAGCATTAAATCAGTAAATTATATCATGCATCAAGCTCTACCTTGCATTGTATACTTTTAACTTGCTCAAAATAACATCTCAAATTATGTATTTGCCGTTAGTAAATTATATGTCTGTAAATAAATTAAAAGAACATAATATACAATTAGCATATTATGTATATTCAATTTATTTACAAACACATAATATATAATATATTAACTAAATATACATAATATACTAATTTCACAATGAAAGGTAAGTCCCTAGTCAATCGTCTTGAGCCCAATCCCACGCAAAACCTAATCAATCGTCTTGAACCCAATCCCACGCAAAAGTTTAGGGTGTGAATAGGAAAATTTTATTACTCGTATCTTTTAGAGTCAATTATCAAAATTTAATTCTTTTTTGAGTTCTACAACGTAGTATCTGTTCATAGCTACTTTCTCAATAGTAACCTAATGAAGCACGCTACTTTCTCAACAGTAACCTAATGAAGCACAAAGAGTTAACAGATGCCTCCAACTTTCTCAACGGTAACCTAATGAAGCACAAAGAGATGCCTCCAACTTTCTCAACAGTAACCTAATGAAGCACAAAGAGTTAATAGATGCCTCCACTGAAGCTCGAACCCACAAAGAGTTAACAGATGTCTCCACTGAAGCTCGAACCCACTCCCTTTCACATTGGAGTGTACACCGGGTGCCGCTTGACCACAAGGTCTTTGGCTCAAAATTTAATTCTTAGTTCACATGAAATTGCGTTCACAAATTATGACATTCATTCAAATGGTCATTTGTCAAATGACTGTTATCAAAACAACTTGTTCTAGGTACATAATTTATATGCATACAGGTAAGTATGATATACTTTCAATTTATTTATAGACACAAATATGTTAATTATAAATACACAAATTGAGTGAAATTTTTAATGGCTTAATGGTAAGGATCTTTGAGATTTAGAAAAGAAGGTTTAGGGTCCACTCTCCACACAATCTCACAATGCAAGATAGACTTTGGTCTATGGTATAATTTACCTTCATAGACTTAATTGCGGTTGTTATGCTATGGATTTGGGTTCACCTTGTAAGGTGGACTCAGGTACACACAATTTTGTTATATAGAGTTCAAAAATTGTGAACATTGTGTATATAAAGTTCAAAAATTGTGAACATTGAGTAATGTAATTTTGTATATTGAGATCTAAAATTGTGAATATAGAGTTCTAAAATTATGAATATAAAATTCTTGTCATGTGAACATGGACCTGGGTCCGCCTTGCAAGGTTGACCCGGGTCCATAGCATAATTTGCCACTTAATTGCAATCGTTATACCCTGCACCACGGTGCACATAGCAATGTGCACCACATACGTAAAACGATGTCGTTTTGGTGTTAGTGGACGCGGACGCGAACGACATTAGGGAATTCATTATCTATAATACACATAATCATTATATAGAATACACAGAACGTTTGCCTAGAATACACAGAATGTTTGTCTAGAATACACAGAATATTGACACAAAATACACAGAACTCATCCTCCTAACATTCGAATGCACAAACACATCACAACCTGTGTTAATAACATGAATACACAGAATATTGACACAAAATGCACAGAACTCATCCTCCTAAACATTCGAATGCACAAACACATCACAACATGTGTTACTAACATGAATACACATAACAGTTGCCTAGAATACACAGAACGGTTGCCTAGAATACACAGAATGATTGCCTGGAATACACAGAATATTAACATAAATACAAAGACCGGCCGAAACGGGAAACGTAATTTCCAAAAAAAAAACGGATGATTAGTTTACAATACTCAAAACGACGTCGTTTAGGTACGTGGTGCACAGTATAATTTGCCACTTAATTGGCATTGGGCCTATTGGATGGGTTGTTTAAGCCTATGTCATCAATATTAATGATACAATAGCACATGACTAAAAGTGAAATACGTTAGTTTCGGACTTAAGTAAATGAAGGTTGTTCTCTTGTTTTCAAAAAAAAAAAAAATCAAATTCTATTCTGAGATTAAGATTAGATTGTGTGAGATTAGACATTATTTTTAACAATGGAGTTGTAATAGATGACAACTTTTGTGAGGTGGAATGGAATCTCTCTCTGAGCCCGTGTCATCGGCGGCAACCCCTAAGATCTGTTAGAACGAAGCACCAAGAAGACGAAGAGGGGACGGGATGCCATGACAGCGTCCTCACCGAACACTGCGGAGGATCATATTTAAGAAACACCGACGGCAGCTGAAGCGACGACTCCGGATTCGACTCAATGGAGAACCCCAGCGGCAACTCCACACAACGTGTGGGCAGGTAGAGAACCTCAGCCACAAGAGGAGGAAATTGCCTCTGAAGACGATGCAATGGAGGACGGTAATTTCACTTCGGAGTACCCGATTATTCCAGTAACCAGAGCAGAGAAAGAGAGACTTAGGAGGCCATGGCGCCGGTCGCTAATAATCAGAGTTTTGGGCAGGACGGTGAGCTACACGTATTGCACCAGAGGCTCCAACGCATGTGGAAACCAGAGGGGGTATTCGACCTAATTGCGATTAGTCACGACTACTACATAGCCAAGTTCGAATCTATGAAAGATTATGAGTTCGCCAAATTTGAAGGCCCCTGGATGATTCTGGACCATTATCTGGTAGTCTAAGAATGGGAACCCAATTTTACTCCTTGGAAGAACAAGACCGAAAAACTCCTTGTATGGGTAAGATTCCCAAAGCTGCCAATCGAATACTTTGAGGATTAATTCCTGATGAAAATTGGACTCTCAGTAGGCCGGCCTATCAAGATCAATACCACGACAAGCCTCACCTCGAAGGGGAAATTCGCGAGGATTTGTGTTGAAGTGGACATCACTAAGCCTCTCTTGTCAAAATTTGTGTTGAATCTGGAGGAGTGGCCAATTGAATACGAGGGTATCCATCTGGTGTGTTTCAAGTGTGGAAAATACGGCCACCGCCATGAACAATGCAGTAAGGAGGAGGCGAATCTTGATCCAAACTTCACCCGAGAACCAGAGGGACATTCATCTGCTATCAATTCGAGTACATCCGCTCAAGGTTGCTCGGACAAATATGGATCTCGGATGTTTGTTTCTCGTAAAGAAAGGAGGAATCGTTGCAGGAATACGCACTACTCAAACGAAGGCCCGAGGGTGGACAGAACTCAAGCCCCTCGAGGGAACCAGACGGCAGAAGGCTTGGTTACACATTCACGGTTTGCGACTCTTGATAATCTTGATGACGCCGAAATGATACTAGACCAAGAGAATCTGGACGGAAGTCTGGGCTTACAACAATCGGCCAATTCGCTGCCCAGAATTAGGACAAGTGATCGCGACAAACACAAAGGTCCACTACAGAGGGAAGCTGGACCCTCACGAGCACCCAAAAACTTTGACGACGAACGACAATCACAGCCTCATCAACGAGGTGGCTACTAGAACGCCATTCGTGGCGGATACCAGAATGCTAATCGAAGTGGTTACCAAAATACATACCGGGGTGGCTACCAATCTGCAAACCGTGGAGGATTCTAACATGCAGAAGGAGGGAGCTGAGGTTGTCTTGGGAGAGGCGGTGCACCAAACCAGGCAGCAGCAGAAACTGAACATACAGTGGTCCGTGGGTCGGACAGTGGAAAGAATATCACAAGTACTGTGGTTTACCACGAACAGGAGGAGGCGGGCACCGATCCAATGGTGGGCTTTGGGACTTCTCCCAAAGAGGACCCTCCTGACCGCGGCGGCTCCTCGGAAAATGAGTTCAATTTCCCCGGTGTTGCAATGATGAAGGATTTGGATTGTTTGGATCCTGCTGCTGGGGTGGCGGATGGCCACATGCGCTCTTAGGGCGCTTTGTTTTTCTCCTTTGTTTTTATGCCGTGCATAGTCTGGAATTGTCAGGGCGCGGCCTCTAGGTCGTTTAAGCGTGCCCTTTGTTATTTGATTTCGGTCCACAGACCCTCTATTGTCTGTCTTTTGGAGCCTAAGGTGTCCGGTGTTCAAGCGAACAAGATATGCTCTAGCTTTGGCTTTGAAGAGTGGGTGAGAGTTGAAGCAGTGGGTTTTTCTAGGGGTATTTGGGTCCTATGGAAGGGCTCCCTCAATGTTGAAGTTATTGATACCCACCCCCAATTTATAACTTTGCAGATAAATCAGGCAGTTGCAGGCTTATGGAGGCTCTCAGTGGTCTATAGGAGCCCCAACCTTCACCTTAGAAGGAAACTATTTTCTGATCTAACTTGCTCCTGTTCGAATTTTCAGGGACCTTGGTTGATGGCGGGAGATTACAATTCTGTCACGTCAATTGAGGAGGTCAATAACCCGGAGAGTTTCTCGCTCTCAAGATGCTCGGATTTTAATAACTGGCTGTTTCGCGAAGGCTTGATCGACCTGGGTTATATAGGTGCCAAGTTTACATGGATGAGAGGGGCTAACACTTCCACATTCATAGGCGCCCGTCTTGATCGAGCCCTAAGTAACATTCAATGGAAGCTAAGCTACCCCAACACCCGAGTGGAACATCTCCCTATTCTACACTATGATCATACACCTCTGCTTATTATTACTGACTCCTCACAAGGCGCAAATAGGAGGAGTTGCTTTCGTTATAATATGGCTTGGGCCATGCATGCTGGATTTCTTCCCCTGATCCATAAGGACCATCAGCATTGGAAGAGCGATCAGTCTTTAGAAGCAAATAAGTCTAGCTTGGCAAAGGTGCTGACGGAGTGGAACACGAATACGGTTGGGAACATATTCAATAAGAAAAGACGATTGTTAGCAAGGATAGGAGGTGTCCAGAAGTGCCTTGCAAGTGGAATAAGACCAGAATTAATTCGCTTGGACCGAAAGCTCCGCTTGGAGTTGGAGGAAACCCTATACCAAGAGGAGCTGATATGGTTCCAGCGATCTAGGGAGAACTGGATTACCTCAGGGGATCGCAACACTCATTTCTATCATATTGCGACGACAATCAAGAACAATCAGAAGAGAATAAAAGCACTGAAAAACGATGAGGGCATTTGGATAAGGGAGGAGAACGAGGTTAGAGGAATTGTGCGCAACTACTTCGAAGAACTCTACACTGAGGAGAATCCACCCCCTCACCAACCGCTTCTACCAGGAAGGTTCCCCACAATTTCTGAGGCTGATTGGGAAGCCGTGAATGTTCCATTTGACCTAGAGGAAATAAAATGTGCCTTGTTCGATATGGAACCATGCAAGACACTGGGGCCGGATGGATTCACTGCGGGATTTTATCAGAAAACATGGAGCATCACAGGGCAGAGTCTGGTAAGGTCTGCACAACACTTTTTTGAGAATGGTATCCTCCCTCCTGGTTCCAATGATACGCTGATCACTCTCATCCCTAAAATTGAGAACCCAGAGTCAGTCAAGCAGTTACGGCCTATTGGTTTATGTAACCTGTCATACAAACTCTTGACAAAAACAATGACGAATAGACTCAAAGATATATCAAAAAAATTGATCTGGCACCATCAATCCAGTTTTGTCCCGGGCAGATCAACCACGGACAATATCCTCGTTTTTCAGGAAGTATTGCACTCTGCTAAAACCAAGCAAGGAGCCAAAGGTTGGATGATAGTGAAATTGGACCTCGAGAAGGCTTATGACAGGTTATCATGGAGGTTCCTTGAAGAAACACTTAGAGATATTGGCTTCAATCAAAACTGGATAAGGAACATAATGGAATGTGTATCCACACCCAAGCTGGCAGTTCTATGGAATGGCCAGAGATCTGATTGGTTCAGCCCCCAACGAGGATTGAGACAGGGAGACTCTATTTCCCCTCTACTCTTTGTATTGTGTATGGAAAGACTTAGCCACATAATTCATGATTCGATACAGAATGGTAAGTGGAAAGGGATAAAAGTTTGCAGGAATGGGCCTAATGTCTCTCATTTATTCTTTGCAGATGACTTGCTTTTATTTGGAGAAGCCACCGTGGAACAAGCCATCGAGATCAAGAAATGCTTAGATGTCTTCTGTGCGAACTCTGGTCAGAAAATCAACCTGCATAAATCCTCTGTGTTCTTTTCGAAGAACACGAATTCTGTGGTTCAACAATGTATTAGTGCCACTTTGGGCACTCCAATCGTGGCAGACATGGGCAAGTACCTTGGTATTCCTTCTTTCCATGGTAGGCTGAAGAAGGAGACCTTTACAGGGCTGATCGAAAGAATTCGGACGAAGCTAGCAGGCTGGAGATCCAAAGCCCTCTCTTTTGCAGGAAGATACACCATGGCGCAGGCAGTTCTATCAGCCATCCCCTACTACACAATGCAATCAACCCTCCTGCCGAATGGAGTAATTTTAGCCATTGAGAAAATCATCCGGGGCTTCCTATGGGGTAGCAAAGAAGGCGAGAGAAAGTGCCATTTAGTGAAATGGGAAGTGGTAACAAAGAGCAAGGCTCACGGAGGCCTGGGAATTCGGAAGCTGGAACCTATGAATCGTGCCTTTCTTGCGAAACTTGGATGGAGGTTAATCCAGAATGAGGACTACTTATGGTCTCAGATTTTAAAAGCAAAGTACTCAGTAACATCACTGGATTGTAATACTTGGAAGCCCAAAAAGGGAATATGTCAAATGCATGGAGAGGAATTCTTAGCTCAGTACCAATTCTTCTGAAAGGAATAAGGAAATCAGTAAGGAATGGGAGGCACACAGCGTTCTGGACTGATGCCTGGCTGGGTGGCAGGTCTCTTCTTCAGCAGGCCACCAACGCCATACCCTTGAGTGATCTCGACAAACCGGTGTCAAGCTACTGGAATGCGGAATACGGCTGGCAGTGGGAGTCTTTAAGCTCCCTGCTTCCAGAGGAGGTCCTCAGTAAGCTCGCCGCATGTGTTCTTTATGACGAGCAGAATATGAATGATATTATAGGATGGAACATGGAAGCATCAGGTAACTTCTCGGTCAGCTCAGCATATGAAATTGCTACAGGGGAGGAGGGTCCCCCGGAAGCGACAAAATGGAATAACATATGATAACAGAGTTAAACGTGGAATGACGGAGTCGGATAGCTGCTGGCTTTGCACTGGAGTCAGGGAGAGCGCAGAGCATGTGTTACGTCACTGTCTGTTCGCAGATGCGGTATGGTGGTCTGTCCTCCCTGCATTTATGGAGAAGACTAAATCCACCCCTTTCTCTAAATATGGCTCGAGGAGGGAATTTCTGACAAAGGGAATGGTAAGCAACCAATGAATATGAGCACTGTGTTCACGATTTCGCTATGGTGGGTCTGGAAGTGGATGAACGACGCAATTTTCAACAACTTAGTGAGACCTATCCAAGCCAAGACCTCCTGGATCAGCGCCCAGGTGGAGGAGATTAATAGAGCATTTTGCAGAGTTGAAGTTTCGACAAATAGGAGTAGTTGGCAGAGATTTGCATGGACAAAACCCCAAGCTGGGCATGTTAAAGTAAATGTAGATGGAGCGGTTGATATTACCACCTCCAGAGCTAGCTGCGGTGGTGTAATTCGGGATGAGGCAGGTTCTTGGAAGCAAGGCTATACCTACAGCATCGGAAACTGCTCTCCTCTGGAAGCAGAAGCTTGGGCACTTCTCAAAGGTGTTCAACTGGCGGCTCACTTGGGATTCAATAGAGTCATCTTTGAGAGTAACTCCACCGAAATTGTTAACTATTTTACTAGGATCAGACCTCCAACGATAGCAGCACACAATATTCTAGAGGCTGTAAAAGAGAATTGCGCTCTATTGAGGTGTGGCAGATTGCACAGATTGTACGCGAGCAGAATCAGTTTGCTGATAGTTTAGCCAAAATGGCTAGAGGCCCCATAGAGGTTTGTACATCCTGGAAAATCCACCTGATAGGATCCTAGGCCTCCTAGAGGATGACCGTCTTGGCCTCCCAGTTTGGCGTGACTACTGTAATGTCTAAACTCGTTATGTATTGTTTGGGTATCTCCCTCCAAGTAAAAAAAAAAAAAAAAAAAAAAAATCAAAAAATATAAAAAAAAAAAAA
>CM008341.1:38061303-38071535 GCA_002525835.2 Ipomoea batatas | reverse complement strand
CAAAAGTTGATGAAGTGCTGGCTAAGGGAATTGCAGCAGAGATGTCCAGTGTTGGTTTGGAGGATAGGGATACAATAGTGGATGAAGGCAGCAATGCTGAGAATGTTGAGGTTGGTGTTGGCTCTTTGCAGGACAAGGCGGAGTCAGATTCAATAGATGATGATGAAAAGTTTGAGGAGGCAGTTGAAGCTGTTGTTGAGGATGAGAAGTTTGAGGAGGCTGTTGAGCCTTCTCCTGAGGCTCAAAGTGCTGATGATGAGACAGGAAGGGAGCTAGAGGTTCTGGGAAATAAGGACTCTGCAGTTCAGGATCAAAATGATTCAGATCAATTTGCGAGGGATGAAACTGCACAATTGGAGAAATTTGACAGTGTTGAGAGTGGTAAAGCAGAGGTGATGGAATTTGTTGATTTGGATGCAACTAGCAAAACTGATACTTCCATATATTTAGTTCAAGAGAATGAAAAATCTGATGTAGTTGCAGAGAAGCCTGAAAATGGAGTTTTGGATCATTTGAACCCAGAGGAAACTCTAACCTCTGATGCTGTTAAGACCTATGACAATGAAAATGATTCAATGACTGTAGATGATGGCAAACATGATGAGGGAGTTCATGAAAAGTTGGGAATGCGAGATGCCAATGAAGTGAAAGGAGGTCATGGCAATCCCCAGAAACCGGCTGAATCTTACAAAGACATTTTGCTTCGATCCAAAAAATCTATTGAGGCGAGGGAAACATCCGATACAACTTATACTGGATTTCAGGATGAGGTTGACATTCATAATTGCAACTCAGCTACCCCTGACACTGAATCGAAGGGTGAGAAGTGTACTGATCTGGATGAGAAGGATTCATTGCTTCTGGAATCGGTGGACTCTGATGGTGAGATTGAAGAGGGGAAGGATGCTCCTCCATGTGACACTTCAGTTAATGGACACCATGGAGAAAGTTTACTCTTCAACGAGGGAATGAAGGAAAAGCAATCACTAGTGCTTAAATCATTGAATTCAGGTAAAAATGATGAAGAGCAGAAGGATGTCCGGAGCAATGATGATGGCGATCCAGACCACCAAAGAGTAAGCTCCAAATTATCTATAGAATCAAAAGAAAACGAATTACCTGATCCAGCTACCAACCACCATGGAGACAGTTCAGTGGGAAATAGAGCAACCACTCTTGAAGTTGTTAGCTCTCCTCCATCCAAAGATTCCATGGGGTTGCCGGTGCTTAGCTCCTTTAATCAGGATAACAAGTATGGTGAGCAGAAGGATGTCCAGAGTAATGATACAGTTCTGGACCACCAAGGAGGAAGCTTTAAGTTACCTCCAGAATCTAAAGAAAATGAAATACCTGAACCAGCTATTAAGCACAATGGAGACAGCTCAGTGGGTTATAAAGCAGTTGCTCCTGAAGCCAATTGTTCTCATCCATCCAAAGATTCCATTGATGTTGAGACCTGTGCTAGTTCCTCTGACTCGGCTGTAGAAATTTCAAAACATCCTCAACCTCAATTCGTGAAATCTACCCTTGAGATCCCCAAAGCTGTGGCTAAGGAGCCTGTTGACGTTAAACAAGTAATATATATGGAAGCAAATCAAACTATTCCTTTGAATGGAGAAGAGGAAACCAAATCTGTTACAGATTCATCTTCCTTTGCTGTATCTGCAAGAGAAGATGAAACGAAATCTGCAACAGATTCATCTGCCCCTGCTGCTGCATCTGCAAGAGAAGAGGAAACTAAATCTGCAACGGATTCATCTTCATCTGCTGCATCTGCAAGAGAAGAGGAAACTAAATCTGCGACAGATTCTTCTTCTTCTGCTGCACCTACAACACGTATTGCAACCCCTACTCGTCCAGCTGGCCTTGGACGTGCTGCCCCGCTGCTGGAACCTGCACCTCGGGTGGTGCAGCCACCTCGATTGAATGGAGCAGTATCACAGGTGCAAAACCAACTTGTTGAAGAATCCACAAATGCTGAGGGTGAAGAAAATGATGAGACACGTGAGAAGCTCCAAATGATACGAGTTAGATTTTTGCGCCTTGCTCATCGGCTTGGGCAGACTCCACATAATGGTGTTGTTGCTCAGGTCTTGTACAGACTAGGATTAGCTGAACAACTGAGAGGAAGAAATGGAGGTCGTGTTGCTGCTTTTAGCTTTGATCGTGCTAGTGCTATGGCAGAGCAGCTTGAGGCTGCTGGACAGGAACCCTTGGATTTCTCTTGCACAATTATGGTTCTTGGGAAGACAGGGGTTGGTAAAAGTGCAACCATAAATTCCATATTTGATGAAGGTAAAATTGACACTGATGCTTTCCAAATTGGAACAAAGAAGGTTCAGGATGTTGTTGGAACTGTGCAGGGGATCAAGGTCCGGGTAATTGACACGCCAGGACTTTTACCTTCATGGTCAGATCAGCGCCAAAATGAGAAGATACTCCATTCTGTCAAAAACTTTATCAAGAAAACACCTCCAGATATTGTTCTGTATCTTGATAGGTTGGATATGCAGAGCAGAGATTATGGTGACATGCCATTATTACGGACAATAACAAATATATTTGGATCATCAATATGGTTTAATGCTATTGTTGTTTTGACACATGCTGCGTCTGCTCCACCTGAAGACACGAATGGTACTGCCACAAGCTATGATGTTTTTGTAACTCAGCGTTCACTTGTTGTGCAGCAAGCTATTCGTCAAGCAGCTGGAGATATGCGCCTTATGAATCCTGTTTCTTTGGTGGAAAATCACTCAGCATGCAGGACTAATAGAGCTGGGCAAAGAGTATTGCCTAACGGTCAGGTTTGGAAACCTCACCTGTTGCTTCTGTCATTTGCCTCAAAAATTTTGGCTGAAGCAAATAAACTTTTGAAGTTGCAAGATAGTCCTCCTGGAAGGACTTTTGCCCATCAAGCGCAATCACCTCCCTTACCCTTTCTTCTATCATCCTTTCTGCAACCAAGACCACAGGTTAAATTGCCAATGGAGCAATTTGGTGAGGATGATGAGGCTTTAGATGATGAATTGGATGAATCCTCAGATTCCGAAGATGAGTCAGAGTATGATCAACTGCCTCCATTTAAATGTTTGACCAAAGCCCAGCTAGCAAAGCTCACAAAAGAGCAAAGGAAGGCATATTATGATGAACTGGAATACAGGGAAAAGCTTTTTATGTTGAAGCAGTTGAAAGAGGAGAGAAGGCGGCGGAAGACATTGAAGCAAAGGCAAGCCGCTGCTAAAGATTTGCCTGCTAATTCTGAAGAAAGTACAGAAGAGGATATTAATGGTGCAGCTTCTGTTCCTGTGCCCATTCCAGACATGGCCTTACCTGCTTCATTTGATTCTGATAACCCAACTCATAGATATCGTCGTCTGGATTCTTCTAATCAGTGGTTTGTGAGGCCTGTCCTAGATTCACATGGTTGGGACCATGATGTTGGTTATGAGGGCATAAATGTGGAAAGATTGTTTGTGGTCAAAGAGAAGATCCCTATATCTTTCTCTGGTTCATTATCAAAGGATAAAAAGGACAGCAGCCTACAAATGGAAATAGCAAGTTCAGTGAATCATGGTGATGGGAAAGCAACCTCTTTAGGCTTTGATATGCAGTCACTAGGTAAGGATATTGCTTATACCCTTCGCAGTGAGACGAAGTTTCTTAATTTCAGAAGAAATAAGGCAACTGCTGGTCTTTCGGCTACTCTCCTGGGTGATGCCATAACTGGGGGGTTTAAAGTTGAAGACAAATTTATTGTTAGCAAACGCGGCCAGGTTGTCATTTCAGGTGGTGCCATGTTTGGTCGTGGGGATGTTGCTTATGCTGGTAGCTTGGAAGCCACATTGAGAGATAAAGATCATCCCCTTGGCCGTTTTCTGTCTACTCTTGGACTCTCTTTCATGGATTGGCATGGAGATATTTCTTTTGGATGCAATTCTCAGACGCAAATACCTGTTGGGCGACACACAAACTTGATTGCCCGTGTTAACATTAATGATAAGGGTTCTGGACAAGTCAGTCTTCGCCTGGCCAGCTCTGAACAGCTTCAGATAGCCTTAATTTGCCTGGTTCCTCTTGCCAGAAAGATACTAGGTTATTGTCAGCAAGTTCAATACACTTAATATGACGAAATCAGGTCATACAAGATTGAGCAGTCATAGTCATTAAGTGTGACTTCTGCATTGTTCTTTAGTTCATGCTTATCATTAAAAGTGAGTATCTCTACAATGCTGCTTTCCTTTATTAGACCTAGTATGGCTTGCTTTGAATTTTTTAATATTTTTGACTTCTTTTCTTACAGTTAAACTTGTGTCATTATGTGGTGGAAGTAATGATGCTCTTTTTCAACAGTGTGTGAAAGCCTTTTCTACCTTCAACACGGAATACAATTTTCTATATGCATTTGGCTTTGGGTCTTCCTAGAAATTAGTTTCTTCCTGAAGGAATGTTTTCCTACCTCAAATCTATTGCAGCTTATGCTGCTAACTCAATATTTATTAAAGTATTTAACCAATTGCAAGTATATGTGAAGCTAATTAGTTAGGTAACATGATGATATCTAGTGTTAAAGCTTGAGGGGGGGGATGCATTTGTTGCTGATTTAACTGTGTTGGTTATTGTATTCTTTATTCTTGTTTCTGATGATGATACCTATACTAGGATCACTGTCTGTGTAAGAAGTGCCATGTGTCGTGTTACTGGGGTGATGGTAATGAACTAGTCACATGTTACTTTGGTGATGGTAAATGAAAGTGATGTGTCTTGTTAGTGTTGTGATGGCTAATAAACTAGCCCCCTTCTGCTTTACTGTTTTGTGAATCTATATTTGGTGAAGTTTCTGCTTGGTGTCATCTGATCCTTTGTTAATGGGAAGGCTTTGTGTGCAGACTCACTCAATATTGTGTAGGAGAAAGTTTGGATGTGGAGAACCATTGTCAGAGTCTTGTTCGGCTTTCTGAAGGATCACCTGTGTCTGGAAAACGTTTTGTTCTATTCTATCTGAAGAAGAGATGTAATAGAATAGTTTATTTTCATGCATTTAGAATATCCGGTTTTGTCACTTTCCATAGCCTTTTTCTGAGCCTTGTATCTAGACTTGATGCTGGAACGTTATTGAAATAATGTAATTTCAAGTCTTTTTCCTTTGGGTTTCTAGAATGTAAATTGAAAACTATTTTATTAGGGTAATTGTACATGGTGTGTTGGCGCGGAAAATTTTGCCAGATGCATCTGATGATGATTGGTTTATAACAAGGCGTTTGGTTGAATGTAATTGAGTTGTAATTGAATTAAATGTAATTGAGTTGTAATTGAATTGTAATTTAATGAAGGGCTCTTAACTTACATTGTTTGGTTGGAGAGAATTGTAATTTCATTAAATTGCAATTCTCTTATTTTGTTGAATTACAATTCATGGGATGACGGGATAATTCAATGCAGGTGGGAAAGGGAAAAATAGAAGAAACTGGTGATTGTTATTTTGATTATTACACAAGGATTATTAATCTTTATACCATTTTTTTCATTCGCATTCTCAGTAATTATATTCCTTTATATCAAACAATGTAATTTGAATTCTTACATTATTATTAACTTATTCTTTTCTTACAAAATTACAATTCTTTTTTTTTTTCCTAATTTTTTCCTCCCAACCAAACATCCCATAAAGGTATTTACAATGAATGCTTGTATTTGTGGGGTCAACGAACTTAGATATCAATATTTAATATTGAGTTAATTCTATTTTTGGTTATAGATTTCTGGGTGCAAGTACACTTTTAGTCATTTTATGGGTGAACATTTCTTATTGGTCATACTATTATTGTGATATGACAATTTTTGATTTTCTGTAAACAAATATGTTTAACTGATGTTAAATATGAAGACACATGTTCTCTCTTGAAAATGTTCATATATTATATGTATAGATTTAAGTTCAAATGAGAACCTTTGCTAACTTAAGAACTTGTGGACTAATTTGGATTGTCCTTTTAATCTAATGGTTGAGATTTGTTTTTGTTAGTAACGATTTGTGCTGCTTTTAAAAAGGAGGGCAAATGTGTATTTTTCCATCATGTTTCTTTATATGCAATATGTGTCTTATGCTAAATTTTCTACTGCGTGGTTGTAATTTCCTCAGGCAAATCTAAACTATGCAGGTGATTTGGTCGCTGCTCCATTTTCTCAAAACTGATTTCAAGATATTGGCCTATTGGGGCTACACATTATGCCACTCTAGATTCCTCTTCTTTGCTACAAGTAGAAACCTATATGGGCAACAAGACTGTTCAAGTCGGTAATGCTATACGTTTGAATATTTTTGGTTTTGGAAACACTTCTATATCCTCTACCTTGCGTTCCCTTCAGTTACAAAATGTTTTTCATGTTCCCTATCTCACCAATTCTCTCTTGTCCGTCAAACGTTTTTCCACTAACAATAATATTTTCTTTGAGTTTCATCCATCCTTTTTTGTTGTGAACGACATCACCACCAATCAAATTCTACTTAGATGAGAGAGCTCAAGGGGATCATACAAACTTCTGGTACAAAATCCCAGTGCACTCGTCACATCCAAAAGGTCATCAGTAGTTTGGCACAATCGTCTTGGTCATCCCCACTCTAGAGCCATACATAGAATTTGATGTCATTATCTAGTGCCAAAGTCATCAAGTGATAGTAGTACTTCTCTTTGTTCTACTTGTCAACTAGGGAAATCCTCACTATTTCCTCAAGAATGACTCACAACATCTTGTTCTTTTGTTTTAGATTTAATTTACACTGATATTTGGGGCTCATCCATAGTTTTATAGAATAAAGGACATTGTTATTTCATTGTATTTGTTGATGATTACTCCATGTATACTTGGTTGTTTCCAATGAAACTATAGACAGACATTTGTGCAATTTTTAATTAATTGATGGCACTGGTTGAGCATATCATTTTCACAAAAATAAAAACCATTCAATCTGATCTATGTGGAAAATACAAAAAGCTTGGAAAACTCTTTGCATGTCTTGGAATAAACCATCGTCAGTCTTGTGTCTACATCCATGAGCAAAACGGACGTGTCGAAAGACGTTACAGACACATTGTTGAAACTAGTCTAACCTTACTTGCTCAAGCCTCTGTTCCTATAAAGTTTTAGTCCTTGCCTACGAAACAACAGTCTCTAATTAACCGAATGCCCTCTGCAACCTTAAAAAATCTTCGTCCCTACAGTCAATACAAAATAGAGTATCGCTCTACTCTGTCTATCTTCCTTTGTTAACCAGAGTCTTTTAGAGGATATCGTTGCTTGAATCTAAATACTAGAAAAATTCTTACCATTCGCCATGTTCGATTTGATGAGTGTGTTTTCCCTTTTGTAGCTAAAATTCCTCCACAAGTTTCCACTACGACTCAAGATGCAAAACCATGTGTTGTCGTCAATATACCAAGTAAACTGAAGTGCTAGAATTTCAACATACCCATGTCGTCGGCGTGTCGTAGCTATATCGACATTCTAATGAGTGACATGGCCGCGACACGGTTCCGACACGGGTGTGTTACAGTGAATCCAAGCGTTGCGACTTTTGACATGGGCGTGTTGCCGCCATGTCTGAAGTCATACTTCAGTAAGGGACATGGCCCCAACACGCTCCTGAGACACCCGTGTCATCAGAACCTCCACACCCCCGAGCAATTCTGCTCCCTATCCTTCTCTAAGAGACCATTCTAGACCCAAGCGCCCTCATCGCACACATCCTATGATTTTAAGGCACATGGCTCATGATTTCACAGGTAACAAAGCTTTAATTGCATGTATTGATGACTAAAAACCCACATGTCACTCCTAATATGTGAAAAACCCTGAATAGAGAACCGCGATGGGTGAAGAATTTAATGCACTGCTGCACATCAACACTTGGAGGCTGTTTTCACATGAAAACAATATGAATTTCATTGGATGCAAATGGGTTTTACCGAATCAAAAGGAGAGCTGATAGTACCATTGAATGATGCAAAGTCAGACTTGTTGCGAAAGGGTTCAATCAGGTTGAAGTAGAAGATTACTTTGACACTTGTAATCTTGTTGCCAAACCAACTTCAATAAGACTTCTCTTATTTCTTACTAAGACAAATGATTGGTTTATCAAACGGTTTGATGTTCACAATGCTTTTCTCAATTGCTGCTTGAGTGAAAATGTCTAGGATATATTGACAACAATTTTCCCAATCATGTCTATATGCTCTAAAGGTCTCTTTGTGGTTTAAACCAAGCACCACATGCATGGTTGAAGCGTCTTCAAGATTGCCTACTCTCAATTGGTTTCAAGGCATCGAAAACTGATGTGTCACTATTTATTTATTCCACTGCAAATACTTACATTTATCTCATTGTTTATGTTGATGGCATACTAATCGTGAGCAACAACACTAGTTTCTCGACTTCAGTAACAAGCAATCTAGCTAACACTTTAAAAATCTAGGATATGGGATCTCTAAGCTTTTTCTTGGGGATTGAGATAGTACATAGCAAGGGGGTGCTTCTTCTAACACAATAGAGGTACATGTTAGAGATACTCAAAAGATCTAGAATGGAACACTGCAAGTCAATTTCCACACCAATTTCAGTCAACAACAAGCTAAGTGCATCAGACTCATCTCAACCGTATGTCCATATGATAAGCCAACACAGTACTGCAATATAGTTGGAGCACTCTAATATCTCACCATCACTCGTTCAGATCTCTCCTTTGCCGTCAACAAACTTTGTCAATTTATGTAGTCTCAAACCAATGATCAATAGATTGCCCTAAACCATGTTCTAAGGTATGTTAAAGCAACTCTAGACTATGAACTTCGCCTTATGAAATCAAATTTAGACGATGTTCATGCATTCCCGGACTCGGATTAGGCCGGTTGTCCTAATGACCGAATTTGCTGTCTTTTTTGGTAAGAATCTAATTTCAAGGGCTTGCCGCAAACAAAAGACAATTGTTATATCCTCAACAAAAGTAGAATACAAAGTTATTGCTCATGTCTCAGTGAAAGTTACAAGGTTAGTTGCTTTAATTAAAGAGTTTGGTCTTACTGTGTTAAAACTGCCAAAACTTTGGTGTGACAATCTTATGCCACCTATTTGTGTGAAAATCTTGTGTTTCATGAAAGAACTAAACATGTTGAAATTGACTAAAATTTTGTTTGTCACAAAGTGACATCAAAAGAAATACAAGTGAACTTCATCTCTACAAAAGACCGGCTAGCCGACATCTTCACCAATCCACTAACTACAACAAGATTCATTGATTAAAGGGACAAGCTCAATGTTCTCTCTAGAGAACCTCAAGCTTGAGATGATGTATTAGGACTCTGTACTCTAGGAACACTAGAATTCATTCTCCCCCTCCATATATTATTATGAATATAACCATTTGTCCATTTACCATTCCTATCCTGACTGATGAGACTATTTGTATCCATATAGATAGTCCCTTTCATGTGATTGTACGTATAATTCAGGGGTATTCAATAATAATTTATTCTTTCAGAATTATTATTCTCCTTAGGTTTATTTTTCTCATCGTTACAAGAAAATTATATTTAAGAAAGAACTATTTTGAACATATTCTTATCGTGAATGGAAGGTAGTACAATTGAATGGAAGGTAAAAATGCTATAAGTTTATGATGTGAAATACTATATTAACGATTAAGAGTATATTCTCTACCAAAGACTTTATAGTCTAGTGGCACTTGATTTACACTTTCACATGAAAGGAAGTGAGGTCGAGCCTCATTGAAATATTACATTACATTGTAACATAGTCAGTAACCAATTAATAATAGGTATTCACAATTTTTAGAAGTGTTTGAAATTGCCTAAAAATATTATTAACGTTGGAAAACAGCTAATCTTCATACAATCGGCATCTTTGAATAACTAATTTGCGTGAAAATTAAGTAATATGTTAGAAAAATTGGCTGAAAATGACATTAAATTAGTCATTTTGTGGTATAATTCTAGTATGAGTCACTTTCAATTTGAGTCTTGAATCTTTTATAAACTCAAAAGGAATAATGAGTGTATAAAAAGTTTTAGAGTTAATATCCAATTTGATCCCTTAACTATTAAGTATTGATTAATTTAGATGTAGATTTTGAAAAGAGTTTATTACTGAAATGGTCACTCGACTATTGCGAAATTATCAATTTGGTCATCAACAATTTTCTTGCCCAGTTAAGTCCT
>CM008341.1:37996062-38013407 GCA_002525835.2 Ipomoea batatas | reverse complement strand
ATGGCGGCGGGGGCGATTCAGATAACTGGACCAAGAAGAAAGAAGAGGAGGGATGGAAATCCAGGCCCGAAGGCGGCGCATTTGATAGCTTAAGAGAGAAGAGACGTAGTAATGGAACGGATTCAGATTCTTGGGGAAAGAAAGGAGAGGAAGGTAATTCTTCAAGGCCAAGGTTGAATTTGCAGCCCAGGACATTGCCCTTAGCTGAAGGGCAGCAGAATGGGAATGGGAATGAAACTACAGTGAAACCCAAGGGGTCGAATCCCTTCGGGGATGCTAGGCCGAGGGAAGAAGTTCTGAAGGAGAAGGGGCAGGACTGGAAGGAGATTGACCAAAAGCTAGAGTCTGTAAAGATCAAGGAGGCTGTTGATGCTTCTTCTTCATTCAGAAAGAAGGGCTTTGGAAGTAGTAATGGACGTTCCCGCTCTCCAGAGAAGACCTGGAGGAAGCCGGAGGTGAACGATGCTCCTCCTCGGCCTTCCAGTTCCAGGTTGGTGCCTTCTTTTTCATTCTGATCATATATATATATTGTGATCAATTGCCTGCCATGTAGTTTATTTACTTCTTAGTTAATTTTGTTTCTTGCTCTAGTAATTTGAGTTATTTCTTTCAAAATATTTGATTATTAGCTCATTTGACTGTTAAGTAATCCTATAGTTGCTGAATTGTATAGTAGTAGTATGTTCTAGGGCTTTATGGTTTACTATATAACCTCATATAAAAGAAAAACAAGTATTTGAAAACTACTTTTTCTTTACTTGAAAAAGCCCTATTTTCCCTCCAAAGCTTGAAAGCTTATACTTCACCTCGTTTTTGGTTTATTATTGTATACTGAGAGACTATGTTTGTGAAATTGTGATTGGGAGTTCTTGCTTTGATTGATCCCTTGTAGAGCCAAGTGCTCAAACACCATCCCAGGTAACAGTTGACTCGTATATAACCCTAGTACTGTACTATACTGTACTCTAAAATCACTTTCAAATGGATTTAATCCTCCTCTGCCAAATTCAAATGAATACTGTAGCCATTTTAGCTTAGGCTTCATCTTGTGTGTTCAGAATTCATGTTGTTTCAGACATTCCAGATTGCTGGAGCTTGTGCTTATTATGGGTATGCTTCATCAAGTTGCATTATCTTTACTGTGATTGCTTCTGCTATAACAAAGTGTCAGAGAAAGATGTTCTTGTATTTAATTAGTCTAAGTAATCTCTACTTTCTTAATCTGAGCCCCCATGTTTTAAGGGTAATTGCTGGTATTTAAAATGTTGAATGGTGCTAGAAAGGGAGGGAGGGTGTGAATACTAATTTACCTGATTTTTTGCCGAAGAAAAGAATTTCACTTTTGTATGTTTCTACTTTGTTAAGTAGAGCTGATAGAGATTGATTTTGTTAATCATAACATCTTCTAATGTAGTGCTGATAAAAGCGGGGAAAAGCCTGTGGATGAAAGTGGAGATGCTGAATGCGGACACAATGAGCAAGAAAATTAGTGTTACTATAAAGTTTTGAGGCGGCAGACCAATGGATGATGTATTGCTTCGTTTCTGTGTTTTGCGTTCTTTATAATTTATATATACCTTTGTCTTGTCCCAAATTCATGTCCTTGTGATTGGAAGAGATTGAATCAATTTTGGTAGAACTACAAGTAGAGACACCACTATTTCATGGCTACAAAGCTTATCTTTTGTGGTTGTGGGTGGAGTTGATTAATGATTTTGGATGGATGGATTGATTGATTGGTCCCTTATTTAACTCAGTTTTTAGGTTCATAGTTGAGTACTTCAACCCTTTCCTCCCCATCTAAAGCCTTGTTCCTTTCTCCTTGTGAAAACCACTACTCTTACTTAGTAGCCTTCTTTTCTCTTATATTATGCAATTTTGCCAAAATGATCAACAATCTTTGTTCATTCAGCTTCTCCCTCAATTTAATTCAAAAATTGCATTGTTTACTTGCTGAATCTATGTATGTTGTATGTCGCCCAAATGCTACGGAGGAAGAAGAAAGCTCAGAAACATGTCGCCAAAAAAACTGCAAATTTGTGTTATTAAACATATTAATTAATTTTTCTTGCAAAATTCAAGTTAAAGGGTGAGTTGGAAATTTATCATTAATTAAATTTTAAATTTGTAAAAAATGTGTTTAGTCTTATTCTAGAAAATAAGAATTAAATTATTTAAAAAATCAATTAAGATGCTTGATTCGTAAGAAATTCTTTTATGTTTATAAAATATCCTTGTTATATATAAATATTTAAAAATACAATTAACAAATCATATTGTAAAAAAAATTCAATTTGTTGCAAGAACATTAAAAATATAAAATAATACATTTTTCTAATTAATAGTATTGTTATACTTCACAATGGTGAAAGAGATGACTTTCTTATATTTATAAGACACTTTTAATTTGGTGTCAAAAAGAATAAATACCTAAAGAAATTTTCTTTCCGGAAATAAATTTTCATTGACACGAACTTTTTTAAGTCAAAGATCCCATCAACTATTAAATTCTCAAAAAAGTTTAAAATTTTCTAATTACCAAATGTCCTCTTTTAAGTTAAAGCATAAAACTCAATGGTCCTCTGAGGATGAAGATCTGCTTGAACGTAGCACGAAGAAATCGAAAGAGGGCGCTGGATCGGTCGATGATATGAATTCGGAATCAGTTGCAGGATCCCCGTTGTCCATGGATTCGGACATGGAACATGACATCCTTGAGGAACGAGTTGCTGAGACTCCTTCGCTGGATATGCCGGTGGCAGATCCCCCGGGATCTGATGTGTACTTGGAGGACGGTTTTGAGCCTCCTCCGGGAGCGGCGATCGCGCCGGAGCAAACGGCGCATGTTGACCCCCCACTAGTAAATCTTGGGACTGCTCAGCCAAGGTCCTACCGCGACTCAGTGGTTGGACGGGGAACCGATGCGGCCCCGTTTCTTGTTGACAATGATGCTGATGCTGTGGAGGCGTCTATCACGGCGGAGGATGATTTTGACGACGTGGATGAGGATCCAACCTGCCCCGTAGTTCGTCTCTCTGCAAAGGAGAAGGAACAGATCCGTGAACCGTGGCGTCAGACACTTATTGTTAAGGTTATGGGGCGTCGAGTGGGTTACGCGTATCTCCTCCGACGATTGTCGTCTCTGTGGAAACCAAAAGGACGTATGGAACTGATTGCGCTTGAGAATGACTACTTCTTAGTACGTTTTGGTCTGAGGGATGATCTAGATTTCGCAAAATATGAAGGGTCGTGGATGATCCTAGATCATTACCTGATCGTTAAAGATTGGGTGCCCAACTTCGATCCCTTGGCTGACTCAACGGAGAAAGTCCTTGTCTGGGTGCGGTTTCCCAATCTGCCGGTTGAGTTTTACAACCTCTTATGCCTTAGGAAAATTGGTAACAAACTTGGGCGTACGGTGAGGGTGGATCACACAACTAGTCTAGTTTCACGAGGCAAGTTCGCTAGAGTTTGTGTAGAGATTGATATCACTAAACCGTTGATCTCCACCTTTACTCTAGAGGAAAAAGTCTGGAAGGTTGCTTACGAGGGTATCCACCTTGTGTGCTTTGCGTGTGTGATGTACGGTCATCGCCAGGAGTCATGCCCGACGGGCTCGACCGCGGGAGTTGTCGTTGGACTGGATGGTGTTGAGGCAGCTAATCCGCCGGGTCCGGAAAACCGCACTCCGGGAGTTACTGCACGGAAGGCTTCCTCCCCTGGGCTAGCGCCGTATGGCTCTTGGATGCTCGTCACAAGAACGGATCGTCGGCAACAGGGGCGCAATTTTGATCCTCGAAGGGGTGGACCAACCGAGGGGCAACAGGCTCATAGAGCTACGAAAATGGCGAGAGCAGGTGCCACGGGTTCCAGGTTTAATCCGCTGGAGACAGAGGAGGTACCAAGGGCAACCAATGGCGATGGTGAGAATTGTGAGCTTGGTGCCGACACTGCAAACATGGATGGGATGAATGTGAATCATGCAATGCCCCAATCGGTTCCACGGTCTACCCTAGAAGGGCGTCAACGTCGGTCAAACGTTATCGCAAATGAGAAACAAATTGAAAATGAACCAATTTCGGGGAGACGGACCACAGTGGAGGTAGGGGAAACGTCAAGACAGAGTAATCACAGGAGAGGATCACGAAGGGCAGCGGAAGAGGATGAGCATGTGGTGAACCGTGGCGAGGATGGGGGGAATGTAATTCGCACTACGAGGGTCACGACGCAGGAGTTAGCCGCAGATGTGCCGGCTGTTGCTAACACTGAGTCTCTTGAACACCATGCTGATCCTCCCGACGGAATGGATGCGGAGGGGGATGTGGTGATGGAGGATGACATGTGCAAGGAGGCGGGGCAGGCAGGGGATGCCTGTGACTCGGCCATTTGAGTTGTTTTTAGTGTTTTTTATGTTGTGCTTTGTGGTTTTGTTGTTTGGCTTTTTCTCCCTGTTTTCCATGAATTGTTTATTCTGGAATTGTCAAGGCGCGGCTGGTCGTGAGTTCCACCGTGTCCTACGGAACCTTATAAGTACTCATAAGCCCTCGGTTCTTGGTCTCGTGGAGCCTAAGGTTTCCGGATCTCATGCGAACTCCATTTGCATGAAATTAGGCTTCTCGGACTGGGTTAGGGTTGAGGCAGTTGGCTTTAGTGGCGGTATTTGGGTGCTTTGGAACAATTCTTGCAAGCTTTCGATTATTTCTACTCATCCTCAGTTTATTCTTTTGCAGGTACGAGAGGATAATCGAGCCGATTGGTTTCTAGCTATGGTGTACGGCAGCCCTACACACAGCCTGCGTCGGCGTCTTTGGTCGGCTCTCACCATGGCAAATCACGGATTAGTTGGGCCCTGGATGATAGTGGGAGATTTTAATGCAGTTCTGAACAAAGATGAGACCAGTAACTATAGTGCGTTTTCATCGCATCGTTGTGCAGATTTCGCCGAATGGATTGAAAGTGAAGGCCTCATTGACATGGGTTTCACTGGACCAAAGCTCACATGGATGAGAGGTAACGAAGCTGGCATAGTGAAGGGGGCTCGTCTTGATAGAGCTTTGTGTAATGCTGATTGGAGAAATTGCTTCCCAGACGCCTCGGTCACGCACCTCCCAAGGTTGTCGTCGGATCATACGCCTCTTTTGGTTAGGACCACCAGTTTAGACTTGGCGCGAAGGCCCTCAAACTTCAGGTTTCAAGCCGCATGGTTTACTCATGCGGGTCTGGTTGAGGTGGTCAAGTCTTCATGGGATAAGAACCACCTTTTCACGGTTAATATCCCTCGCCTCACAGCGGCTTTGAGATCATGGAATATCTCTATTTTTGGGAATATCAATCGTAGGAAAAGAATCACTATGGCTCGAATTACGGGTGTGCAAAGTCGACTTGCTTTGTCTTACCATGGTGGTCTCGCTAAGCTGGAGAAAAACCTAGTTCAAGAATACCAAGAGATCCTTTATCAGGAGGAGTTAATGTGGTTTCAAAGATCCTGGGAACAGTGGATTACTTCGGGGGATAGAAACACTGCGTATTATCACGCGGAAGCTACTGTTAGGAAGGCTCGGAACACGATTAATAGTCTGCGAGATGATAATGGGGTTTGGCTCACGCAAGGGGAGGATCTGCGTATTCATGTTCGGACGTATTTCATGACGCTCTTTACTGAGGAGCAAAGGTCAATTCGTCAGTACGCTGAGGGCGTCGGGTTCCCTCGACTCCTACCTTCACAATGGAGGTCTTTTAATAGACCTGTAGATTTTGGGGAAGTGCACAAGGCGCTCACTGACATGGCGCCTTTCAAATCTCCTGGGCCGGATGGACTACATGCTTCTTTTTATCAACGCATGTGGAGTGTCGTTGGGGACAGTGTGTTTCAGCTTGTCAAGGAGGCTTTCGACACAGGAACTTTACCTCCGGGTCTAAACGACACTCACCTGGTCTTGATTCCTAAGGTCAAATCTCCGGAGTTGGTTCGTTATTTTTGGCCGATAAGCCTCTGTAACGTTAGTTACAAGCTTATTACTAAAACTATTACAAATCGTTTGAAGACTATCCTCCCGAATATTGTGAGTCCGTACCAAAGTTCCTTTGTGAAGGGGCGTCAGATTTCGGACAATGTTCTGGTCTTCCAGGAAGTAATGCATACGTTGCGTAAGAAGAAAGGCCCGATCGACTATATGGCCATTAAACTCGATTTCGAAAAGGCCTATGATCGGTTGTCGTGGAATTTTGTTCAATCCACACTTGAAGAGATAGGTTTTGACGCCTGCTGGATAAAACTTATGATGCACTGCATTCGGACTCCTAGGCTGTCAATACTTTGGAATGGCGAACAACTTTCGTATTTTTCACCTGAACGGGGCCTCCGACAGGGTGACGCGATGTCGCCGGCGATTTTTGTCTTATGTATGGAGAAGTTGAGTCAGGGACGATGATATCGATTCGTAGCGGGAAGCAAACGAACTTTTGGATGGATAGATGGTTGATTCGAGAACCCTTATGCAATTTTTAACCACCACTCTAAGTCTACCGGAGCTCTATCGGAAGGTTCACGAGATGTGGGAGGAGGGTATGGGGTGGAAATGGGAGCTTTTCGCAAATTACTTACCGCCTACTGTTATACAGAAGCTTAGCGGAGTTATGCTCTCGGGTAACGCTGAGAGCGAAGATGAGACGACGTGGGGTCCTGAGCCAATGGGGATTTTACTATACATTCGGCTTACGCCTTTTTGGTTCCTTCTACAGGGGAGGAGAATCGCGCTACTTGGATGCGCATATGGAAGCTGAAAGTGACTAACAGGATCTGTGTTTTTGTCTGGCTCCTAACACATAGGAGACTTTTAACTAATGTCGAAAGGGCGAGGCGACACATTACGTCTAACGTTGAGTGTTTTGATAGTACAGTGACGTCGGAGGATTGTGAGCACCTGTTCAGTCTCTTCAAGGAAGCTGTTAGTGTCTGGCGAGGAGCTTTTACCGCGGCAACAAGCGCATGTCTGCAACGTCTAAACTGGGAGGACTGGCTAGAGGCTAACCTAAAGGGCGACAAAAGCATGGGTTTTGAGGAGGGCTGGCCTGAGAAGTTCGCCATCCGCCTTTGATGGATATGGAAATGGCGGAACGACCGTATTTTTAATCATCGCTGTATGCCAAATGATCAAAAGTTGCTTTTGTTACAGAGGCAGGAAGTGGATATCAGGAGTGCTTTCTCGAAGGCGAAGAGCCCGGCTCTAGTTCCAGTACCTGAGCGTAATGTTTTAGTCTCTTGGAGCAAGCCGCTGACAGGTTGTATCAAAATCAATGTCGATGGTATTAGGTCCGGTGATGGACAAGCAGCATGTGGAGGCATTGTTCGGGATCATTTTGGGAACTGGAGGGGAGGTTTCGCAGTAAACATTGGTGTCTGTTCCGTTGATGAGGCGGAAGCTTGGGCAGTCTGGCATGGCCTTCAACAGGCGTTGCGGCTCGGG
Source organism: Ipomoea batatas (assembly GCA_002525835.2). Lineage (NCBI taxonomy): Eukaryota > Viridiplantae > Streptophyta > Magnoliopsida > Solanales > Convolvulaceae > Ipomoea > Ipomoea batatas. The sequence goes on along the minus strand of CM008341.1, from coordinate 38,005,941 downwards.
TTTACAACTGCTATTTTGGAGAGCGATTCAAGATCAATTATTGAGCAGCTGCGCAATACTGGGACTTCGAAGGGGGGCGTGCACAATATTGTTGAACGTTGTTTAGAGACTACCTCCCATTTTCAATCGCTCGAGTTCAAACATATCTACCGTGAACAGAACAAGGTCGCTGATATCCTTGCTAAATTAGCCTTACGCAGCAGAACGACTCTGGTTGATATTGCGAGTGCCCCAACAAGTGTCGACGCTTAGCTACAGGATGACCGTATGGGCGTTACTTCTCTGCGAGGATCCCCACTTCGTGGGGGTGTTGTTTCTGTAACTTAGTCCCTTCTGTTTTTGTTTTGGGTATCACCCTCTCCTTTTTGATAAAAAAAAGAGAGCATAAAACTCAATCATATTAAATCCTTGTCCATTATTTGTTCCAACATACTTTGCATATCTTCAAAATTATTAGCATTTTTTTTTTAAAGAGGACAAGTTTTAGATTTTGATTTCATTAAACAAACCAAAGTCGTACAACTAAAATCATCATCATCAACAATAATAAGGAAGAAACGATGACGATAATTGAAAGAAATACAAACCAAAAAATAAAATAAAATCTAACATAAGAATAAGTTGCCATGAAATGATAATGGTGAATTCATGGTTCCTCGTAATGGTATGGTTCGTTGTCTTGCTGACCCCCATTTTGCTGAGGCGATAGCGATCAAGGAGGCCCTCTCTTGGGCGATGGAGCAAGGATGGCGTGAGTTAGTGATTTATTCTGATTGCCAGATGGTTACTTTGATGCTTGAGGCTCCCTCTAAAAATTATTCATATGCAGGTTGTGTCATTAAAGAATGCTTAAGTCTAATACGACACTTTGATTATGTGTCTTTTCGTTTTGTTACTAGATCAGAGAACAAGCTGGCTCATGTGTTAGTTAGGGCGGCAAGTTCACAATATGGTCCACGTAGTTGGTTTTCTTGTTATCCAACTTGTATTCGACATTTGGTTGATGTTGCTTAATATTATTTTCGCCTTTATTTAAAAAAAAAAAAGTTGCCATGAAATGTAATATATCATGGTAATGGGTTTATTACTAATTATTGAAGATACACGACTAATTGATAAATTTATACGATTTTAGAATATTTAATATCTAATGGTACGTTTGGTCGCGGAATAGGCCTGGAATGACATAGCATCCCCGTAATAAGCATATTCTTTTGTATAGGAACATTGATCATTCCTTTTAGAGAGGAAATAACTATTACTGGTCGGCAAATTATTGCATGGACCATGGTCCACACAGCTATGTGGACCAAAAATAAAAAGTACATTATTTTTGTACTGAAGGTACATTATTTTTGTACTGTAGGTACATTATTTTAGGGTACATTATTTTTGTACTGAAGATACAGTATTTGATATGTACTATCAAATAATGTACCTACAGTACAAAAACAATCTACTTTTTATTTATGGTCCACACAACTGTGTGGACCATGATCCATGCAATAATGATTGTTACTGGTCCTGGTAGGCTGGTATTAACCTATTCCTGAGTCTTCAAGAATAGTTTTTTTATTTTATTTTCTATTTTACCATTTTCTTTAACCTAAACTTTTACATTATTTTTCTCTCTTCCTCTATGTCTTCGCATCACTTCTGCCATTTACATCAAATTGAAATTCTTTTTCAAGCTTCAAACAAAGGTATTCTTCTAAACTTTATTATTTTACAAATTAATATTTTATATATATATATATATATATATATATATATATAAACAGTTGCGACTGCGGTGCGGTGCCTCAACCGCAACAATATATATTTATATATACTGTTATGTTCCTGGGCGAAAGCACGCGTCAATAGCGATTAGGGTTTTTGGGGATTGTTGGTAGGTTGTTTATGTTGGAAGATAAATTAAAGGGATTAGGGAACAATGATAATACCAACGTTTGGAGAATTTTCCCACCTCTAATTTTAACTTTAACTTCTTTCTTGCTTGTACTTTTATTAGAATGAAAATTCCCTTTATATAAGAAGGTTACAAAGACTAACTAAAATATAAAAAGGAAAGGAGAATCATTAAAACTCCTTACCATAATTATTTGCTATCTCTAAAAGAAATAAATCAATTCTAATAATAAAGATATTTCAGGAACATATCATATACGGTTGCGGTGTTGCCCCATAGCAGTGTATATATATGGTTACCGGAGTATGTTTGTGTAAAAGTAAACAGATACAATTATATTGTTATAATTTGCCTCGGCCGAATCGTGGTCTCGACGGCCTTGGCTACTTTGCTAGTTTTTATTTTTGTTTTTTGTTTTTATTTTTTTATTTTTAATTTTGGGAGGCAAGGCCTTGGCTTTTTTGGTAGCTTACTTCGACCCGCCATGTGCTCGGTCAAAGATAAGCTCTTCCGTAGGTTAGTCAACGAGGTCAAATCTCGTACCTACCCTTAGGGAATAGCATTTTTGTAATTAAGCCATGAGCTCGGTCAAGAAAATGCCCTTCCGTCGGGTAGCTAGCGAGATCGGAATCTTGTGCCGGTCCGTAGGGAGTAGAGTATGCGAGCTCTCTCTCTCTCTCTCTCTCTCTCTCTCTCTCTCTTTTTCTTTTTTTTTTTGATCGAGAACAAGACTTCGATCAAATGGTTGAGGATAGACCTCGACCGTGGTGGCCACTATGCAACTGGTGATATCACTTCATCCTCTTGCGCGGGCACCATGGCACTTGTCATTGTTGAATGGCCTAAATAGTCGCCCGGAGATCCATAGGTGGTACCGGTATCCCGAGCTCTTGCAAAATATAAGAGCAAGAAGTTTGGCTTTCATATAAACGTTCTTAATTTTTTAGGGGTCATAACTCATAAAATTAGGTGGACTCTCTTATTATTATTTGTTTTGGTGTACCCCAGGATCTCCACCGTCGGACACAATGACTAACCCCTCGCTGGATGACACATTTAACTTCTTTGATTTGTCCAGCCTTAGCGGTTGGCTCAGTATACTTAAAGTGAATTTCAGGGTCCTCACTACATGCCAATAAATAAACAAGTAAATAGTAATACTATATATGAATGTAGTATACAGTAGCAAAACTCTCTTTCCAACCTACCTTAAAGTCAAGTATCATCTTAACTCTGTTTGACAGAACTTATTTAGTAGTTTATAGTTTATTTTAAGAGTTAATGCCACAAATTGTCCTCTGACTATTGGGGTAGTACTCCTTTTAGTTCTCAACTTTCAATTCAACCAAAAAACATACCTCGATTTTCATTTTTGACCACAAATAGTCCTCCGTTAGTCTTTCTGTTAAATGGGTGTTAATTTTAAGGGCGTAATCGTCAAATCAAAGCATACACTATTGAAACCCGTCGTGATGTTTAGCGGTGAGTATAATGAGAGAAAATCCGGCCTGGACCGCCGTCTCCACCCATAATTGATTAGCGTGTAGAGAGGTTGGGTTGAAGATTGCAGGATTCTCATCGCCGGTGCCCTATTCCCGGTCTGTGAAGATGGCAGGATTATCATCCATGACCTTGACGGCGGGAACATCATACTTCAAGCTGGGAATTTTCAGAGACAAAACCATTGGAATCTGACGGGATGGTAGCCCGTAGCCTTGGTGGAAATTTTTCGAAAGCAAAGAGCGAAAAGGATCAATAGGGAATTGAAGCGGCGGCGGCTATCCCTCCGGCAAGAAGTGACGCAAGGTTGTGAGTATGGCGGTGGACAACTGGCAGCGGTGCTCACAGAAGCGGCGGCAAAGGCAGGTGACGCGATGGCATGGTGAGAGTATAAAAAATCAAATAGTAACAACCATAGTGAGTGATAGCGATAAAATGTTGATTAAATGAAAGAAAACGCAACATCACTCCACTCACCCAGTTTACTGCTAAATCTGCTTCAATCACTAATGCCTAATGGACTTCTTGTCAACTATTTTTTGTGGCGGTGGGTTGGGATGGGAAGCCCATTACAGAGCTTTGGCTACTTTGGATGGGGATTGGCCTACTAAAGCGAGGGAGTTCAATGGAGAGGAAGGTACATTGAGGAACTTGAGAGCCTCCAATACAACGAATTTACCGGTAAACCCAGAGGCTCCGAAAATTACGATGTCATAGGTGGCAGCGTGATGTTGTTCCTCCATTGAGAGTAGTATCAGTCTGTAAATCTTTTTTTTTTTCTCATAATTGTGTGTGTGTGTGTGTGTTTATCTAGCCTTGACATTTATTTATATATCTCTTCTGCATGTGGGTGTGAAACTATTGCCCAGCACCACGCCCGCCACATGCTAAAGAAAACTATGTTTGAGAGTGTTTTCCTATATATTTAAAATCCTAAAACTGCTTCAATCAATATTGTATCAACAAGTCCGCTAGCTCGGATGGACTTGTTGTTAACTATTTTTTTTTTAAATCTTGACGATAATACCCTTAAATTTAACATTCACTTAACAGAAAGACTGACGGAGGACTATTTGTAGTAAAAAATAAAAATCGAGGTATGTATTTTGGTTGAATTGAAAGTCGAGGACCAAAATGAGTACTACTCCAATAGTCAGAGGACCATTTGTGGTATTAACTCTTATTTTAATTTATTAATAAGGTACAAGTTTTGTTTGGTAATGTTCTTAAAATAAGCTAGTAGCTTAAAATATGAATTTATTTTGAAAAGCTAGTAGCTTCTTAATTTTTTTTCATCTTTATCTTTATTATTTTAAATAAATAATATCCTTTACCATCTCAATTAAAACTCTTTTGGCATTTTATCATCAATATGTTTGATTTTAATTTCAATTTGACATTGTGTTTGAACATTAATTTGTGTATGAACTAATTTTATGAATTATAAAGATTTTGTTTTACTTTATATATTTTCAATTATATGTTCTTACTTTATATTTTATTAAAATATATTGATTTTAAAACTAACATGGTTGGCGTGGTGGTTCAGCACATTGTCCTTAAGCATGAGGTTGATGATTTGATCTACACACATGTAAATGGAGCAAACCAATATATATATTTATATATATATATATATATATATATATATATATATGTTGATTTTATTATTTTATATTTTAATATGTAAAAAACCTATTTAAATTTAAACCTATTTAAATTTTATGAAAATGTCATTTTTAGTCTTTTTACATTTATCAGCTTATCAAGAAGCTAATTTTACCAAACACTTTTAAGCATAACAGCTAGTTTAACAGCTCTTCAAATTTCAGTTTCGAGTTTATAGCTTTTCAGCTTTCAGCTACTTTTCAGCTTCCAGCTACCTTTTCAGCTAGGTTTGCCAAACATAGCCCTTGTGTTTCAAAAAGTAGCTTCCCACAAGAATGGGTTATTAGCTTGTTGAAAACTACAACCCTAGAAACAGTACACTGTATCTAGGTGATGGCCTGGGGTTTGTGCATAACTGAAGTAGATGTTGAATTAGTTTTAGGATTTCCTTGAAGAAATTTAGAGATCACCAACTGGTCAAGGTCACATAATACTAACCTATTAGAGGATTGGAAAGATTTGGTTGGTAATACACCACGAGGTATTAGCTACAGGGATGTTATTAAAGCCATGATGTCTTGCGTTGATGGTGGTGTTTGGTTTAAAAGACATTTTATTGTCTCAGTATGTTCTTTGTTTATAGATACCCCCAGAATGGTTATGTTAGGCACCATCTAGTAAGATGTGGCCCAGATCAAGTAGTTGAATTGGTGAAATTATATTCTCCGAAATTTGATGGATTCTCAACTGTCTTGGGTAAACCTAACAGTGCATATTGTTTTACCTAAAAGTGCATATTGTCCAGTCTTACAGTGCACATTGTTCATTCTTCTAGTGCATATTTTCATATCTTTAAGTGAATTGTTGTATATATATATATATATATATATATAATCATCGGCTACTGCAATATAATAATAATAAATAAGATCCAATACTTATTACCTGAAATTAATTAAATATTTAAGAACAACTTTATTTTGTAATCTGAATTTTCCAAATTCCGAATAAGATCAATTAAATTGATAAATTGGAAAAACAAAATCAAAAGGAGTAGCTAGGCTAGATTCTAAATAGGATCACATCATTAAGGGTCACACTTGTGTTAGACTGTCTCACGAATCTTTATTTGTGAGATATGAGTCGGATCGGGTTGAATGAACCTGCAAATGCCATAAATCTCATACTTATATGCTCAAATGTAATACTAATCAAGAATAAAATTTTTGTCATTTATAAGGAAAAATGTAATAATTTTGAAGAAAAATGTATAGTAATAATTTTGCATTTTAATGTAAAAGTATTATATTTTACATCAAAAGTATTACATTTTCCATACTTATAAGGAAAAATATAATACTTTTGACGAAAAATGTAATACTTTTAAATCGAAATGTAAAAGTATTACATTTTCTTAAAAGTATTACATTTACCATTATAAGTAACAAAATTTTTATTCTTGATTAGTATTACATCTGACGGTGAGACAGTCTCACACAAGTTTTTGCATATCATTAATGCATATATGGTGGGGTTAGTTTAAGATAGCCAATGAATTAAAAATATGAAAAATTTTGGTATCCTTCTAAAAACATATTAGTATACGATTGGATTAAGGTCTGTATGAATTAACAAAGAAGGTTGTTTCCTTAAACAAAATAAAATTGGAAAACACATTCCTAATGTTGGAGGATGAAAGGTGGTGAAGGGCATTAGAGTCTTTCATCATATTTTCCCTTCTTTATATACCCTTGTAATACACACACGATAGTTTCAGTTTTCTTCTTCATCTCTTCATTCTATAAGGATCAATACAACAATTTCATATTTCTGTTTTCTTCTTGCTGTGAGTGTGACCAAATCCAACATGGTATTAGAGCTTGCCGGTGAGGGAGCTATGCCGCTTCCGAAATCGGCGAGTCACACTGAGCTGCAAGTTGGTCTTCGACGACATATCCGATCTTCACTCCGCAGAGGAGTAGATTCGCCGTTCAATCTGAGCGCAGTGCTCTCCTTCCAGTCAAGAGTTTCACCGAGCAAATTCGTGAAGAGTTTGAGCAAAGTGCTCATCAATCCTTTGTTTGCCATCTTCAATCGTAGCTCACGGAGCAAATCCGTGAGATCGAGCGTAGAGCTCGTTATTCTTTTGTTTGATTTAGTTAGTTTGAGCAAAGTGCGCGTCATTTCTCTATTTACAGTTTCCATCCGGAGCAGATACGCGGAAATCTTGAGCGCAGAGCTCGTAGCAGTTGTATCATCGCTGCAAAGGCGAACGAGGAAGAAGAAGCAGCTATTGACTCAGATTCGCGACTTTGCTTATGAAAAGTCACAAGGAAAGCGAAGAATCTCGGATTTGAAGAACTGAATTGCAGTTTTTAATCAAAGTAGAGTGCTCGTTAATGCTGTATTTGCGGTCTTCGATCGTGATTTCGGGATCAGATTCGTGGAATTCGTTAATCAGCAGAGCGTGGTTGATTCAGCCTACGTCGGGAGATCGCTGGCGATTCAGAATTCGGCTATGGTTTGCCGATTACAGTCTGTGAATTTGTTTTTTGCTTGTGTTAATCGGTTGCGTCGAGGAGAACAACCAGTCCTCGATTCGGATTTTGCTTGTGTTGATTGCAACTAAGTCTCGATGGAGCGGCAGATTGAGGCTGAGCCAATCAATGAGGAGACAGAGAATCCTCCAGGGAAGTCAACCAAGTCGAAGAAAGTGAAGGCTGGATTGAGTCAGACAGTACGATATTCAGAAATTCATCGAGAAGCAGAAAACTCTGAAAAATGCGAAGAAGAACTTGAATTCTGAGTTCGCTGAGTTTGTGTAAGGTGCTGTATTGCACGAATCGCCAAACGATGCTGCAGACTTTTCTCTTATTCCAGAGGTTGTGGATGATTATCAATTTGGCGATTCCAATGAGAAATTTGTTTTTCCATTTCTTCCAGAAGTTTCCCCTTCATCAGACAATGGTGATCTCTCTGACCTCACTCTTGTGTCATCTAGAATTGCTTCTGATATATACTCAACCGACATTTCCTCAACCTATCAATGCCAGAATTCTAAAGCTAAGATTTCTGTTGAGACAGAAATGGCAATCAAGCATTGAGACAGGTGTGAAATCAGGTAATGAATTCCACAGATGTGGACCTACAGTCTAAGAGGCTTCTGGATGCCATAATTGATGTTGTAGTGCTGAAGTTCTGTGGTTTTCTAGAAAAGAAAAATGCTCAGACTCGCTTATTTTGAAGAAATGTTTACTGGTATCACTAACTTTCCTGCTGTGGATCCTTGCTGTTTTCTTTGGTTCACTGTTTAGCTCTAGTGGAACACATCCCTTCCTTGGTCAATATGGAGCTCATGGAAAAGAGATTTTCAGTGAGAGCAAATTGAAGGATTTGAATCTGGATATGTCCTCACTTATGGGGTTAAGGATGGCGATTGGATGCTTGTTGGTGATGTTCATTGATACCTTTAAGAGGCTGAAAATCATGACGAGTTCAGATGCCATTGGACTGGTCCCAAGGCCATGGTTGAGTAGATGAGTTCATTGTTGATTGAACAGGAATCTCATTATACTTGTCTATCTTACTTTCATGCTAAGCTGAACATGCATGCATGCTCAGCTTACGGAGGTGTTGGAGGATGAAAAGTGGTGAACGGCATTAGAGTCTTTCATCATATTTTCCCTTCTTTATATACCCTTGTAATACACACACGATAGTTTCAGTTTTCTTCTTCATCTCTTCATTCTGTAAAGATCAATACAACATTTTCATATTTCTGTTTTCTTCTTGCTATGAGTGTGACCAAATCCAACACCTAATACTAGGGCTGTGCAGAAACCGAACAACCCGAAAAAACCGACCGAACCGCAGTCCGATCAGACGTAGCCGAACCGGGCCGAACCCGAACAGTTGACACCGAACCGAAGGACCTAAACGACGTCGGTTCATCGGTGGCGGGTAGGGGAGTCCAAAATTTGGTCCGATCCGTCCGAATACCCGATCTAAATTAGGGATCCCTAAACCTAATAGTATACGACGTCGTTTGAGTTGTAGTATATATATGCGCGTTGCTTGGTCTCTCCTCATTTGCGCAGTCGCGATCTCTCAGATAAGCTGATAGGGTTTTCTTTTCTGAGTTCTCTCTACTCTCTAGTCTCTCACTCTCCTGATCTCTTCTGACTTCTGAGTTCTGATTCTCCGATACTGATTTCTTACTTCTGAGTGATTGTGTGAGTGTGTGACTGTGTGAGACTCTCAGTCTCTCTACTCGATTACTTCCTGGCAGAGTGGCGGTGGCCGTTGCCCGTTGGCCGTTGGTTCTGTTCGACTGTTCTAGTGTTCGACACATCAACTGGTGGAAGCCCGTAGGCCGGTGGTGGACGGTGAAGTGGTGAACCTTTCGTGGTGATATATGTTCTAGAAGCCCTTGTTCTCCGGGGAATTTGTGAGAAACGAAGTAGGTGTTCAAACCCTAGTTTAATATATTTGATTTCTTAGCGATGTCTTAGTGATTTTGTGATTATTTGTGTTATTCTGGTGGGAGCACTGACTCATTGCTTGTTTATTGCAAACCCTAGTTTACTAAAATTGATCTCTTAGCGATTTTGTGATTATTTGGTGGGAGCACTGACTCGTTGCATGTTTATTGGGAATTTGGGATAACTTAATCAGATTATAATGTACTGATTAAGTGGTGGAAGCCCACTGTATTGAAATCCTGATAATGATGGACTGGGAATCAATAAATTCCTTTGTTTAGATAAACAATAAAATAGTATATCTGTATATGTTTATCAATTACCCCTTGAATCTTGATTTCTTTGTCTAGTACTCTACTCAAGTACTCAAGTTTATGG
>CM008341.1:37955403-37973843 GCA_002525835.2 Ipomoea batatas | reverse complement strand
TACTTAGCTGTCGCGCTAACTGCACTTCATTGTGCCCTTTATCAGATGCAGTTTAGTGAGTACCTCTGTGGCCGATGAGCTCAGAATAGAAGAGAAGTGCAGGTTGAGGCCTACTATGATGTTGTTGTAGTATGTTGGTGTTGTAAGTTTAGCATGTGCACTTAGAGTGGAGTTTGTCAAAGAGGTGATAGAATTCACTCTAGGTGTGGCGGTAGCACCCAGTTTTCTGCTGATAGGATGTAAGCTTCCGCTGATGTATTATTACGGATTTGTAATAAATGTAAGAGTTGAAAATTGGGGTGTTACAATATATCCCATGTTGTTTTTGCTATGTTTGTGGCAGCGATCAATTTGAATGTTTCTTCACTTACGGCTCCGTAGATAGCATTCATAGCTTTTGAGTTATAGTCGAACTCTTTGAGTTCTTCTTCGCTTCAATCAACACGATCTTTTGCTTTGTTATTGTCATCAAGGGGATGTTTCCATTCGCTTTCAACAGCCCTCCACACTCTTTTTCCTTGGGCTAATATGTAGATTTTCATTCTTGCTTTCCAATAAGAGTGGTTTGTACCACTTAGGGCTGGTGGTCTGTTGTTTGATAGTCCTTCCCTGGGAAACTCCATTAGGATCCTACTAATAACTTAAGCAGTTTGGCTCTAATACCAAGTGAAAAAATGTAATGCGCAGCACACAGAGATGTTAAAACAATAGTTGTAACACAAGAGACTTGATAACGCAGTTTGGGAAAAACCCTATTCTGCGAGGCACTTCTCAGTCTTGAGAATTTGCCTAAATCCACTAAAAGCTTAATATTCAAAGTACATAGTTTTGGGACCAGAAATCACACAATAGATTGATCTCCTCCTATCTAATCTATTGTAACCTAAACACATGTACTACTTTCTAGGGGAATTTAGAATCCTCTCAAAACCCTCTTAGGCCTCACAATATTAGCTAGGGAATTCGTAGATGGTGTAATGGTGAGAGGTCATTTAAATAGCCAACTAATTAGAACCAAAACAGTATTGGTGTTATTCCTAGTTTGTTTGGGATTTGATTTCTAATCTTGGTGTACTCCTTTTCTGACTTGAATTGGAATTTCTTTTTGCCAAACAATTGTGATCAACCTTTTGATTCAACAAGTGAATTGGTAATGATATCTGTAAGGTGTGCAACCATGGCTTGGAGTTCCTTAATGTCCCATTGATTTTGCAGTACATTAGTACCCGAGAGATTGACGTTCTCATTCACCATATCTAGTTTGGTACACGAGAGATCAACTCTTTCCTTGAGACCGAAGTGATTGACCTTCATGACCTGGTGGTCCTTTTTTATGTTGGTCAATCCTTCTATCGGACATCCAACATTGTCTCGTTGTTAGATTGGGCCTTAAGCATACTTTCTTCAAACTCAATGTTTCAAGACAATAGGGGTGGGTGAGAGTCATCCTTCCTTTTCTCAGCATCTTTCTTGGCTCGTCTGATGGCCGTTTTTATAGTCTTGAACTGACTTCGATGTTCTGTTAGGGAAATTAATGTATAGTTTTTAATTGGCAATTTATTTGTTAATTAAGTGGTCTAATTAATTATACCTAAGGTATAGTGTTTAGTGTTGTTTATTTGTATGGGATGAGTGGTTCATATTTATTCAAACAAAATATGTCAGAGATGAGAAAATCAAGGCAAGATGTATTTGAGTGAGTTACCTTGATTTGAGGAGATCAAATACAGGGAAGGAGCTCAGATATTCAAGTATAAATAGAGCTGAAGCTTCAGAGTTTAAGGGGAAGATTTCGTGAAAAAGATCGCCAAGTTCCCTGCTATTTTAACATTAAGCTCTACTGTTATAGTCTTAGCCTACTGTTTTAATATGTAAAGTCTGTTACACTAATACAGACTCAAGATCATTGTAATATGGCTTCTTAGACTAGTTTTGTGTTGTTGTCCTGTTTACTACATCAAGTGGAAGACTTGTTGCTTGGCCCGGGAAAGCTGAAGAAGTTGACACACTACCAACTCAGGAGATGGTGATGTTTGTAGGTGTAATAGATTAGGCCATCATGGAGGATGGATATCTGGTGAACCTTGTAACATCTTTGATCATATAGTGGAGTTGGGTTTCACCTTTGTGTAGCCCCGCATACGTAGGAGAAGGTGTTCCGAACTGCGTGAACATATCCTGGTTCATTTATATTTCCTGCACTGTTTTTATTATTTATTGTTTCTAATACAGTGATAAATACAGTCAATTAATTTGTTTTGAAAACAAAGTAGGAACCAAGTAGGATATCACCTGCATTCAAGATTCACAATCTTTCAATTGGTATCAGAGCACGGGGACTTAATTTATTAGTCCAGCGATCTGGGTGCTTTGTGTTTCTTGAACTCAGGTTCTCACATCGTTTTTGTGTTTTTCTTTATTTTGGCTTATATGTTTTTGAACATTCTCACTGTGTGTTAAGTGTGTCAGGATGGATAGGCGTAAAACTCATCCTGAGTTAACAGGTGACAACTACGCTTACTAGAAAGCTCGGACAAGAATGCATCTAAAAGCGCTAGGCGATCGAGTCTGGACAGTCGTCCTAACCGGTTGGGAACATCCAAAAAAGGCGGGTGCAACGGAAAATGATCCCAAAGTGCTCAAACCAGAAGTTGAATGGGATGCGGCTGAAAGAACCCTTGCTGGTTATAATAATCAAGCTTTAGATACTATTTACTCGCTAATGCATGAAAGTCAATTTACTCTAGTTGCAGGTTGTGACTCTGCAAAAGTCGCGTGGGAAATATTGGAAACCACCTATGAAGGCACCAACTCGGTAAGACAATCAAAGTTACAGCTGGTTCATTCAGATTTTGAAGATCTAAGGATGAATGAAAACGAAAACATTACAAGCTTCAACGAACGTGTTCAAGAACTGACAAATCGAGCTGTTGTGCTAGGCAAGCCATTTCCCCAACAAAAATTGGTTAAGAAAGTCTTGCGTTCTCTACCACTACGTTTCCGAAGGTGACCGCTATCCAGGAAAACGTTGGTTGGGAAGATAAGACACTTGCAGTGTTGATGGGAAGTTTTAAGACCTACGAAATGGAGATCCTGACTGATCATACAAAGAAAGAGAAATCAGTTGCATTCAACGCTGAAGGACAAGACTTCGACTTGCCTGATACAGATGAGCTTTCTGATGATCCTATTAGCTTTTTATCTAAACATTTTTCTAAAATTTTAAAACAGGTTAAGCAAAAGAATTACACACAAAATTCTAGGGTGCAAAATCAGAAAGGGATAAACTCAAGTAGCTCAAAAGGTGTGACAACATCTAGAGGATCACCATTAAGATAATCTGGCTCACGTACCACTAAACCTAAAGACAAAGCGAACAAGGGCATCCGATGCTATGAATGCGAAGGATTTGGACATGTTCAGGCCGAGTGTGCAACATACTTACGAAGAAAGAAGTCCATGACGGCCCTAACCTGGAGCGACGATGAACCTGAATCAGAAGCGGTTGGGTCAGACTCTGACGAAATTTCTGGAAATTTTGTGGCCTTCACCCCAATAGCTGATGTTGATCCTGACGCAGAAGAGCTCGCTGGATCAGACAGTGGAGAATATAATTCAGCTGAAGATCGCGAGTTACCTCCTATGTCTTATGAATTAGAATACAAAAAATTGTACTCCAGATGGGAGGTTTTACTTAAAGTTCATCGTTCTTTATCTAGTCAAATTGGTGTTTTAGAAGATGCAAGAAAAATGTGCAAAACTCAAGCTTCTGAAAAAGAAATCCTACTGAAGGCTAGGCTAGAACGTGAGGAAAAGCTACAACAAGAGCTGGAAACTCTCAAACGGCGAATCAAGATGATGGACACCACATCTACACTTGATGAAATACTTGATTCAGGAAGACAAACTACTACCAAATTTGGGCTTGGCTTCACCGGTGGCAAGAACAAAGATACTATTTTTGTTAAAGGTTCTGAACCAGCTCATAACACGCCAGAATCAAGCTCAGCTCCGCAACGTCGTGTTATAGAATCTGAATCACATCGTGTTTTGTCAAAATCTAGTACAACTAGACAAGGATATGGTAATGTATTGCATCCAAACTTTCATTACATGAGATATAACCCTATTTGTCATTACTGCAGGATGTGTGGCCACACCAGACCTGAATGCTACTATTTCTACAAGGATCAAAGGGCTACAAAATACTACAACAAGTTTATTACTCCTTTCACCAAACAAATCTGGGTCAAGAAAACTGATTTTGTTTGTCATGTTTCGTTTCATACTAAAAGTACAGAACGAGAAAGAAAGTGGTACTTTGACAGCGGTTGTTCGCGCCATATGACGGGAAATTCAAAATTCCTCAACAACATCAAAAATAGGGAAGGCGAAGTCACTTTCGGTGATGGTGTTAAAGGCAAAGTAATGGGTGTTGGAACGCTGAATGTAGTTGGTTTGCCCAGATTGGAAAAAGTACTTCTTGTCAAGGGTTTACATGCAAACCTCATCAGCATCAGTCAACTGTGCGATCAAAATTTGGATGCATCCTTCACAAAAGCAAGATGTTGTGTCATGGATGATCAAAAACAGCTTATCATGGAAGGTAAAATGTCTACTGATAATTGTTATATACTAACAAATGATATTTCCTGTTGCAGGTCGACATTGGATGAATCAGAATTGTGGCATCAAAAACTCGGGCATATCAATTACCGGGCTATGAGAAAACTTGCTAAGATTGACGGTGTTATAAGACTACCGAAACTAAACACTGAAACAGCCGAAGTTTGTGAAGCATGTCAGTCCGGAAAACAAACGAGATCATCACACAAAGCACATGACAGCATCAACACGAAACACTACCTGGAGTTAATTCATATAGACTTGATTCGACCAACTCAAACTGAGAGTATTGGAGGTAAGCGATATATACTCGTATGTGCCGATGATTACTCATGTTTTTCTTGGGTTTCTTTTCTCAGGGAAAAATCTGAAGCAACTAGTGCCGTTAAAGCACTATGTCGAAGATTAAAAATGGAGAAAAGTGAACTGATTGTCAGGATACGAAGTGATCACGGACGAGAGTTCAAAAATATTGTCTTTGACGATTTTTGCAACAACCTAGGAATCACGCATGAATACTCTACACCAAAAACTCCTCAACAGAACGGAGTTGTAGAAAGAAAGAATCGCAATATTCAAGAAATGGGCAGGGTTTTATTAAATGCTAAACGCCTACCTCAGAAATTTTGGGCAGAAGCAGTTCACACGGCCTGTCACATTATCAACAGAGTGTACCTACGGCCAGGAACAAATCAAACTCCATATGAAATTTGGAAAGGTAAGAAACCGAACTTAAAATATTTCCATATTTTTGGCTCACGGTGTTTCATCTTGAAAGATAGGCATCCCACAGCGAAATTTGAAACTAAAAGCGACGAAGGGATCTTTCTTGGTTACTCATCCAACAGTCGAGCTTACAGAGTTTACAATAAGGTTACAAAATCTGTAATGGAATCCACAAATGTTGTGGTAGATGATCAACCCTGTGAGATAGTGGATTACACACCCACTGAAACTTATACAGGTGATCCCGAAGATAACACAGAACAACTTGACACAAGCACAAGGTCACCTGAAGCTCTCACAAATCCAAAACTTACCACTGAGGAGGAATCTGAATCTGATAATGATCAAGATCAAGTACAGGCATCCACCCGAACTCAGAAGAATCATCCAATCGAGAATATAATTGGAGATCCAAGTACAAGTATAAGAACTAGAGGAGGGTCAAGACCTGATTATCGTCAATTAGCTGGTTACTCATGCTACACATCTAAACTCGAGCCTAAAACCGTCAAAGAAGCCTTAACCGATGAACATTGGATTAAAGCCATGCAAGAAGAGTTTGGTCAGTTCGAAAGAAACAAGGTATGGATTCTTGTACCCAAACCTGATGGTGTCAATGTTGTAGGTACCAAATAGATCTTTCGGAACAAAACCGATTCAGTTGGTAACATTGCTCGAAACAAAGCACGCCTAGTCGCCCAAGGCTACTCGCAGATTGAAGGAATCGATTATGAAGAAACGTTTGCCCCTGTAGCTCGTCTGGAGTCAATAAGGCTACTGTTATCCATTCCTTGTGTCTTAAACATCAAGTTATATCAAATGGATGTAAAAACAGCCTTTCTAAACGGATATCTGTCTAGGATATCTATGTGACACAACCAAAGGGTTTTGAAGATCCTACACATCATGACTATGTGTATAAACTAGAAAAAGTGCTATACGGTTTAAAACAAGCCCCAAGGGCCTGGTACGAAAGGCTAACACAGTACTTTCTTCAAACTGGCTACACCCGAGGGGAGTTGATAAAACTCTTTTCATAAAACGATCAGGTAAGCAACTAACTGTAGCTCAGGTTTACGTTGATGACATTGTCTTTAGCTCTACACAGAAAAATGCTACAGATGAACTAGTGCAAGTCATGCAACAAGAGTTCGAAATGAGGATGATTGGCGAACTTACCTACTTCCTCGGGCTTCAGGTAGCACAAACAGGTGAAGGAATTTTCGTTTCACAAGAAAAATATGCAAAAAAAATATTCTGCAAAAGTTTGGGCTTGAGACAGCTAAAGATGCTCGTACTCCCATTTCTACTTCCACTAAACTGTCAAAAGATGAAAAGGGTATTTCTGTAGACCCTACTCTATATCGGAGTATGATTGGCAGTCTTCTATATTTAACTGCGAGTCGACCTGACATTATGTTAAGTGTTGGAATGTGTGCTAGGTACCAAGCAAATCTAAAAGAATTGCACTTAAAAGCTGTAAAACGTATTATCAAATACGTTAAAGGGAATTAGTGGACGAGAAAGAAATTGCCCTAGAACATGTGCCTACGGAGAAAAATTTAGCAGATCTGTTTACTAAACCTTTGGACAATGCTCGGTTTGAAACTCTTCGGGCTGCCCTCGGGATCTGCAAAATTTAATTTTTTTTCTAGTGCATTTGGGTCTTACAGGTAATTTTTTTTAATTCATATGTATTTTTTTTACATATACATAAATCTGTTTTTTATGGTTTTAATGTGTCTGATATTTTATTAATTGTGATACACTAATTATTTTTTCTCAATGTTTCAGTGTCTCAGACATCTTATCAGATTAGTTTTATTCTTCCTAAATATTTTATTTTTCTGGTATTTTCAAAATTCTACTCAAACTGAGATTCCTAGTTTATCTGAGATTTCTCTCTCTCTCTTATATTCAAAATACTATTCTGTTTCAGACTATATTATTGGTTTTGATCTCAAAAACTCTACCTGCGTTTTTCTCAGAATTGATTAGCCCGAAATTCTTTTTCTCAATTCCTCATGGATTCACAAAATCCTTTCACAACTTTTTCCACTTCTAAGGATCGATTGATTTTAGCCCGAAAAATCGTTCAAGGAATCTCTGATTTTAATCCGTCCGATTGTGTTAAAATTGCTCTCACCTTTGCTCTCAATCCCTCTTTGATAGATGTTTTAACAGTGAAAGAATGAAGATTGCTCTTAGTCTTGGCAAAAAATTGCTCCGAAGTTCCTTGGAAACTACCTGAAGATGGCGTGCTCTCCGCTGCTAAAACCAAGAACCCCGTTCTCGTCGCTGCTGCCCAGACTGTCGCAACCGCGCCTCTGACTTGCCTCACTGCATCGGCCTCCATTGCCATGCCACCGTTGCCGCATGCCGCAACAGGTGCTCCGCCGCCGAAAGCTTCCGCCGCACAGACGCATGAGTGCGAAGCAGCTGCGCAAACTGCCGTGTCCAATGCGCCGCAACCTGCTGTCCAGGATGTGAACTCCACCGTCGCACCGTCTGATCTCATGCAAATTGTACCATCTGGAAGTTCTAATTTATCGAAACATGAGATTACAAATTGTGCTATTTCAATTGACAATCCAGTGGTTCCAATTCCAAAGGCTGCTACCTCAAATATTGGATTATCAAAAGTTTCCTGCTCTAATTCCCAAACTGCTACGCTTAGTGCTGCTATGTCAAAAATTCCTCGTACAAATCTTGCTATCTATTCAGGCCCATCATCTGACACACAAGATTGTAAGTCTACTGTTGCACAAATGGAGAAGATGTTGTTGGAAGATAAGAAGCTATTACAGTCCTTTGAATCTGATGATGTGGATTCTGCTCCTACTAGATGATCAGTTACAAGGATTCTGCTCCTACTAGATGATCAGTTACAACCCTTTGTCAATTATGGCAAAAAGGGGGAGAAGTTGTTGAGGGGGAGCATGCAAAGCTCGGTAATGTGGTGATGTTTTACAATTGCAATATTTCTCTTCAATTATTGGTTGATTCGCTCTTAACTGGTGTTTCATGCAAATATCTTAGTTTTGGCATAATTAATTTCTTGCTTGTAATTGCTTTGCATGTTAACACAACATATCTTAGGGCACATCTTAATGAAATTATTATTTTTTGATTGAATATTTTTTATTTCGTGCCTTAAGAATGTATGTGTTTAGTTTGACAAATAATTGCCAAAGGGGGAGATTGTTAGGGAAATTAATGTATAGTTTTTAATTGACAATTTATTTGTTAATTAAGTGGTTTAATTAATTATGCCTAAGGTATAGTTTTTAGTGCTGTTTATTTGCATGGGATGAGTGGTTCATATTTATTCAAACAAAATATGTCAGAGATGAGAAAATCAAGGCAAGATGCATTTGAGTGAGTTACCTTGATTTGAGGAGATCAAATACAGGGAAGGAGCTCAGATATTCAAGTATAAATAGAGCTGAAGCTTCAGAGTTTAAGGGGAAGATTTCGTGAAAAAGATCGCCAAGTTCCCTGCTGTTTTAACATTAAGCTCTACTGTTATAGTCTTAGCCTACTGTTTTAATATGTAAAGTTTGTTACACTAATACAGACTCAAGATCATTGTAATATTGCTTCTTAGACTAGTTTTGTGTTGTTGTCCTGTTTACTACATCAAGTGGAAGACTTGTTGCTTGGCCCGGGAAAGCTGAAGAAGTTGACACACTACCAACTCAGGAGATGGTGATGTTTGTAGGTGTAATAGATTAGGCCATCATGGAGGATGGATATCTGGTGAACTTTGTAACATCTTTGATCATCTAGTGGAGTTGGGTTTCACCTTTGTGTGGCCCCGCAGACGTAGGAGAAGGTGTTCCGAACTGCGTGAACATATCCTGGTTCATTTATATTTCCTGCACTGTTTTTATTATTTATTGTTTCTAATACAGTGATAAATACAGTCGATTAATTTGTTTTGAAAACAAAGTAGGAACCAAGTAGGATATCACCTGCATTCAAGATTCACAATCTTTCATGTTCTTTGGCCATGTCCTAGAGTACATAAATGATAGAGTTCGTGTCTGCTGTTGGGCAGGTCCAAAGAAGGTGATTTGTATTGATCATCAGTTCTAGGCTCACAGTCGTCGTTGTTCGCACCACGAGGTGCTTCTGTGTTTTTTTCCTCGGACTGAACTCTAACTTGGCCTTGGATTAACTTCCTTGATAGACAAGTCATTCCGAACTACTAGAGATGTCCTCGGCTCAGAGTCTCATCGGTTATGGAGATCGTCATTGCCGAAAACTCTTTGAATCACACCCAGCCCCTGTGGAGCGACCCTTTGGACTGGAACTACGTGCTACAGGTTGGAGAACTTGACCGTTGACAGGGGAAAAGTGGCTATCATCTACAACGCAAAGGAAAAGGCCAGAAAAGGTAATTGCACAGAACTGTTTTTTGGGGTCAAATGAGGGAGGACAACTAGATGCTCAATTTAAGGAAACATCTCACAATACTCTCTTTAAGGATACAGAAAGAATTAATGTGAGTGTCTCAGAATCAACTGCGCTACAGACTATAGAACAAGCCAAAATGAAAGCTATGGAAACTCACACGCATTTAATGTTAAACGACGTTGATGCCATGGACCCGGGTCCACATTCACAATCTTAAAATTCTATGTTCACAATTTTAGAACTCTATGTTCAAAATTTTAGAACTCTATATTTACAATTACAGAACTCTATATTCAACAGTATAACACAATTTTTGAATCTATATAACAAAATTGTGAATATAGAGTTCAAAAATTGTGAATATTTAGTAATGTAATTTTGTATATTGGGTTCTAAAATTGTGAACATAGGGTTCTAAAATTGTGAACATAAAGTTCTAAAATTGTAAACGTGGACCCGGGTCCATAGCATAATTTGCCAAGAAACGCTCCTTTAGCTCTTAGTAGTCATCTTAGGCTGATCCATAACATATGCCAGTTTATTCAGGAGGTGGGCTAGATTACCCCAAGTCAAAATGTGAATGGGCTAGGCCCATGAATGTATAGGTAGTGATTTGAAAAGAAAGAAGAATGACATTGATGAAGAGGGCGAAACCCAAGTTATGGAGTTGGAGTTGGAGTTTGAGGGTGCTGTTGAGTTTGGGCCAAAAAACTTGCTAGGGCGATACCTGTTTCACAGACCTGGTCCCGATGGGTAGCTAAGTGAGTCTTGGGGCGGGGGGGTGTGTTGAATAGACTCACTAGGGTTTTTGAAAATTTCTTCACAAGTACTTATCTTTGTAAAGATAGCACTCATTCAGAGATAGAGTTGCAGCGGAAATAATAATTATACCAAAGTTTTAATTTGACTTTGCACTAGTTTAAGATATTTTAATAGAACGTTAGGGTTGGTCCCTGAGTATACAATACAGTGAAAGGAAAGCGTAAGTAAAGAGATAGAGATAGAGATAGAGATTTTTATAGTGGCTCGACTATAAACAAAGTCTACTCCACTCTTCTTTACAACTTGTAAAGGATTGCACTAATATCTCCTTTCTTAGTACAATAATCCACTACAAAAAAACACGGAAATAACGACGGATTTAGCGATGGATTCGATCCGTTGCTAATTTAACGACGGAATAACGACGGTTTAGTGACGGATTTACTTATTTTCAAAAAATTAAAAGTTAGCGACGGATTAGTGACGGGTTAGCGACGGAACAATTTTGTTGTTAATTCCGTAGCTAGTTTTAGCGATAAATTGTTGCGCATAAAATTGAGACAGATTAACGATGGATTAGCGACGGATTTTTCGCGGGATTATTAAATAATTTTTTTGCTACAGATTAGCGACGGAAAAATTGATCCGTCGCTAAATTAAATTTAATAATCGGAATTTAATTTTTTTACAACTTAGCGACGGATATTAGTTTCCGTCGCTAGCTAGCGACGGAAAATGGTATCCGTTGCTAGGTAGCGACGGATTAATATCCGTCACTACGGATTTTAAGATCCGTCGCTAAATATAGCGACGGATCTGTCGCTAGAGCATTATTCTCGGATTTATTTTACATTTAAAAAATACACAGAATTTTTTGACAAAATATAGCGACGAAAATTTGAATCCGTCGCTATATATAGCGACGGATTCAAATTCCGTCACTAGATGATTAAATGGAGTGGATTGTAATTTTTTTTTTAATTTTTTAAATAAAATCTAGCGACGGATTTTGGGGCTGCGCTTTTTTTAAAAAATAAAAACGATACAGAATCAGATTTCCTTGTAGACATTTTAATCTGCTAGCCCTAAAAATTGTTCCAAACACCAGCCGCTAACTACTCCTTGCTCGCACTGCCAATGACGATCGGTGACATCACCGCGTCGCGCCGACCGCCGACCGCTGCTCGCCTGGATGAACGTAGCTGCCTGCTCCGCCGTTGCCTTCTCCGCCGTGCCCAACGCCTGCTCCGCTGTGCCCATCACCCGTCAGTGTAGCAGATCGACGGCAATCCAGCTCGGTGGCGATGGCGGACCTTCCATCTTCTCCGGCGTCGCAGTGGGGAGGCGTGGCAGTGACGAATTTGACTTTTGTTCCATTTGTTGTTCTGCGCTTGCAGAAGGTAAATCCTATTCTACAGTTTAAATAAACTTTTCTGGTTTATATCTTCTAGACTAGGGGGTTCATACTTTTTGTTCCATTTGTTTTGTTTTTTGTTTTTTTTTTTTTACTATTGTGAAACATATGTAAATATGATTTGTTCAAAGGAATACATTTTACAATTCTTTTAATGACTCTCTGGACTAGTATATTTTAGCATTTTAAGGTGTGATTCCTGTTTCTAGCTGGCTTCACTAAGCGCATAGAAAGATGTAGCTCATTTTATAGATTTAGTTGAAAGAGGATAAGGAAGAGGGGATTTTCTGCTGAACTGTGCCTTATGGTTATTAATACATGATTGAAAGTATGCAAAAAAATTTATAAATGCAGTATTTAAATTGTTGATGCCTTCACTGAGAAGTCTCAACCTCCTGTTGTTGATGTTGAATGTGAATGAATGAGAATAATCGAGCCATGAAGTTTCTCTCCTGAGCAAAAAGTCATTTGCCAGTTCTGCTGTACTTGAAGTTGTCACTGTGAAGGAGAAACCTGATTTTGATTCTGGGAGAGAAAAAGTGTGCCATGCACTTCAGGTTAGTTTTTATTTTCAAGATTATTGTCAATATGCTGGTCAAATTTATTTATGTGGATGAGCTAAGTTTGTTAAATAAACCTGTTTGTCTTTTGACTTTGGGTAAAAGCATACTTAAAGTGTAATTTATCTCTTAGTTTAACTATCTGAATCAATTATCTGTTTGCATGTGTAATTTAATTTGTTTTTCAATCTTGGCTGGAGCTATGTACATTACAGTTTAGGGTTTACAATTTGAGCATTTTAGTTTTGGGGAAATTAATTGACTAATTTTGTTTAACCATTTAACCCAGCTTGATTTTTTTATTAGAAAACTTTATCTTTGTTGTGTACATTTTACTTTAATTGTAATATTGAGTTTTGGGTTCATGAATTACTTTAAACACTTAGGTTACTCTGCATCCCTGTTTCTAATTATAGGCTTAGGAATGTCTTTTCATTTCTCATATCGTTTTTAGTTTATGTTACATTATTTACTAGTGTTGTTAGTAGTGTAATTGCAGTCAGGCTAAATCCAGTTTGAAGGTGATTTTCTCTGCAAACCACCCATAACCAAAAAAAAAAAAAAAATAGAAGGTAGGATAAATGAACATTTTCTAATTTGACTGAACATTACATATGCTAGTACTATGACGCTGAATTACTTTCATGACAATTTATAGATGCAATTGTTTTGCACATGGAATTAGTAAGAAAGTTGATTCCCAATTCATCCATCCAAACCTCAATATATATATAATTACAGGCTTGGTCTCTCATTGAAGTCTCATATTTTGTAAACCTACATGCATGCATGCATACATATATATTTATATTGTGTGTATGTTTTTCTCATCATAATTATATAGTATCCTTCTGGAATAATAATAGTATTGAAATTGGGTTTATGTTTCAGCCTTTGACAAAACTTTTAGCAGCATGAGGCGGGCATGATAAAATCAGATGATACATTTGATGAGTGGGAATTTTGTGTTTCTGCATTTACAAGTGCTGATGGCAAATACACCCATTTCAAGGAGAAAGAGTTCAGTGCAACATTTTTGTGTCTAGAGTGTGTCCCTCTTGTAGGTGCTGAGATGGAGGCTAAACTACAAGTTAAAAGAAATCAAATGTTGGCTCAAATGCAAGTTCAGATTACAAGTTTGATGGATGAGTTGCGTCGCAATGGATGCTATGCACTTCTAAGCCACAATCTCTAAACACTCAAGCTGTACATTCTGTTAATTCAAATGATGAAAATTTAGGAGAGGATTAGAGTATGTTTATTAATATACTTGGTACTGTTTCTAACCATATAACTTTACTTTTGTTATTGTTTATGAGTATGAACGCTTTAATATAATATATTTTACAATTATATTATTGACTTATTATATTATAGGTTTATTGCTTCTATGTGATATTAATTGGTGGATAAATTTATTATATTATAGGTTTAATGTAGGTATGTGAAATTAATTAGCCGGTAGATTTTTATTTTTAAAAATTTTAAAATTTAGCGATGGATAAATATTGTAGTAAATTCGTAGCTAAATATCAAATAAAATAAAGAATAGTAACGAAATAGCGGCGGAAAAATTCGTAGTTACATTTAGCGACAGATCATTCCGTCACTAAACTGTAGCTAAATGACATCAAATTGAAATAATAAAAACAAATTAGCGACGGATATTTCTGTCATTACAAATAGTGACGGACCATAGCGACGGACTACTCTGTCGCTAAGTCTAGAGACGGAAACATCCGTAGCTATTCCCTTAATAAGTTCGTCACCAAATCGTCGTCGTAGGAGTGTAGTGACGGAAATATTGTGGCTCTAGCGACGGCTATTTCCGTCGCTAGAATTAGCGACGGAAATTTCCGCCGCAATTCTCTCGCCAATTTCCGCGTCCAAATCGTCGTCGGGAGTAATATAGCGACGGATGGTTCCGTCGCTAAATGTTAGCGACGGAAATAATTTGCGTCGCTAAAATCTAGCGACGCCTATTTTAGCGACGGACGATATCCGTCGCTAAACAGTTTAGCGACGGATTTCTCCTGTTTAGCGACGGAAATTGTCCGTCGCTATTTTGGCGTTTTTTTGTAGTGATCCACACAACGTGCTCCCTTGATCACAAAGTCGGGCAGCGCACGCTTCACAGGTTTTTCAACTTCTTCAAGTTTACTTCACCTTCTTCTACTTTTCTCCAAGTAGAGTTGGTTGTTGATGATTTGAATCTTGCTTTCTCCAACTTGAAATCTCTTGAATGAACACTTGAGCAGCACAAGATTTCTCTTAAAAGCTAGATAGAACTTTGAAGCTTTTTATCTCTTTTACACACTAGATTGCTTGTAGCTTATGAGTTTTTGCTTGCAATATCGTGAATGGACTAGCAATCTCAACTGAGTGAGATGTGGTTATTTATAAGTGAGAAATTCTTATCCGTTGGAGGGAAGACAAAAATTCAAAACTTCTTTTCTTTGTTCAGTGTGTAATAGTCGTTTCAACAATGCAATATTAATCAAGGGAGCCAATTAGCATAACTAATTGTTCAAGCTAAATTGATCATTTGGGATGAAGTACCAATGATGCACAAGCATTGTTTTGAGGCATGAGATAAAACAATGAGAATTTATTAAGGTTTGTGAATGGGGATAGTGGTAATAGGACTTTTGGTGGGAAAATAGTTGTTTTATGTGGTGACTTTAGACAAATTTTACCAGTTGTGCCAAAAGGATCAAGAGTCTACAAGTATAAATTAATCATATCTTTGGAGTCATTGTAGAGTAATGCGCCTAACTAAGAATTTGAGATTAAATACTATGGAACCGGGTTTACATCAAGAGAAATTGGAACAATTTGCTAATTAACTTGCTTCTATAGGTGATGGTACTATTGGAGAAGATAATGATGGTTACTCTGATGTTGATATCCCATTAGAATTGTTGTTGAAGTCAATTGGTGATCATATTGCCACGATTGTTCGAAGTACATTTCCGAGCTTTATTGGTGGCCACATTGATGGGGGTTATTTTAAAAGTAGTGCAATTCTAGCCCCAACATTAGAGGTGGTCAATGAAGTTAATTAATATATGTCTAACTTAATTGCATGGGAAGAAAATACATATCTTAGTTTTGAGCATATGGTTCCAGTTTAGTACTTGCATATGTCTATACACCTGAATTCTTGAATAGCATACAAGTTTTAGGCCTTCCAAATAATTCTTTGACATTAAAGGTTGGATCACCTGTAATGTTAATGAGAAACATTGATCACAGTCTTGGACTATGCAATGGAACTCGATTGTTTGTTAACAAATTAGCTAACCATGTTGTGGAAGGAAACATATTGACAGATTCTAATGCTGGAATGAAGGTATTAATAACTAGAATGACTATCACCCCATCAGATCTAAGATTGTCTTTCAAGTTCAACAGGAGACAATTTCCACTCATGTTGTCCTATGCAATGACTATCAACAAGAGTCAAGGGCAAACATTGTCTAATGTTGGATTGATATTAAAGAAACTTGTTTTTGTCCATGGTTAATTATATGTGGCTGCATCAAGAATAAGTCAACCAGACAGACTCAAAATTTTAGTTTACGATGAATCAAAACAAAATTGTAGTTATACTAATAATGTTTTTTTTTTAAACAAGTTATACTACTACTGTAGTTTACAAGGAGATTTTTAATAATTTGTAATTTGTGTTTTAAATAATTTATATATATATATATATATATATTGAAAACTTATCTTTTTTTTTACACCAATAATTCATTTTAATTTATATAATATCAGTCCGTGCATCGCACAGGCCAATAACTAATTATTAAATAAAGACATTTTAATTTTTATATCATTTCTCTTCTTTTCATTTGCTTATTCCTCCTTACAGAATAATTGAATTTGAATTTTGCTTATTCCTCCTTATAGAATAATTGAATTTGAATTCGTACTTTATCCGTATCTTATTTATTACTTTCCCCTCTAATTCTAACCCTTTTCCCAACCAAAAGCCGTGTAAAAGTTCCTTTCTGGAATAGTGTTTACACAGATGACGATGCGTATTCCGTATTCCGTATTCCGTAATCGTAATCGTAATCAGTGGTAGGTAAGCTATTGCATATTGGCATTTGGTTGTTGCAGTTGAAGCGGATAGAAAAAGGTGTCTCCCACCCAGGCACCCAGCCACTGAGTACTGAGCAGTAGCGTCTTCATCAGTACACTCCATTTCAATTTTCAGAGTTCAAACGCTTTGCGGCAATGGCGGTGTCCTCAGCATCTCTGGCTTCTCAACTCTCCGGTCCCGCCTCCACTCCTAACTTCTCCGGTCTCCGACGATCTATCCGCACCTCCCTCACTCTCTCTACCACTCAATCCTTCTTCCACACCGTCGACTCTCGCCTCCGCCTATCGTCTTCTGGAAAAGGCTGCCGAGCCGTCGTCGCCATGGCCGGCTCCGGAAAGGTAGGTTTTTTGTTTTCCGTTTTTTGTTTTTTTTTTTTTTTAATTAGTATTTTGGCATCTGGATTCGACAGTGGAGTGTATTCGCAGATCTGATATTCAACTGTTTTTTTGTTATGTATGTATTTTCTACAGTATTATAGTTGAAACTGGAGAAATGTTTTATGTTTCGATGATTATGATGATGTGATGCGAAATTAACAACTATTTCAAATTACTTCCAGTTTTGATGGAATAATTTGGAAGAACAGATTACTAGCAATTTTAAGTTATTGAACTAGATAGTAAACTGTTGTTTCTTTACGATAAGTTCAGAGGATTAGATTCAAAGTATGATAGCATTAGGTGTACTAATTATCAAGTTACCTTGCAGATTATCCTGAGGAAAAAGAGGGAAACCCTGAAAGGAAAACAATGTTCTTTATAGTTTTAGTGCCAAAGTTGTTTGCTTCAATAACATGCTCTATACTGTCTTTAGTTAAACTATCATTCAGTAGCTGAGGGCAGTTTAAGTAAATTATTGTGCAATAGCATTACATTCAATGACATTCTTGTTGCTATATTTCTTCTCATTAATTGCCATTTGACTTGTTACAATTTACCACCGAATATTGATTTTTGTCTATATTGTTTGCTTGCAGTTTTTTGTTGGTGGAAACTGGAAATGTGTAAGTATTATCTCTTAATCCACTTACAGAAATCCATCATATCCTCATGTTGTATTTTTAGCCCTGTGTGTTTTCTTTGTCAAAGCTTTTCGCATTTTCTCCATTTGACACATGCTTAGTGCTCTTGATTCTTGATGTTCTTAGTTTCTTTTTCTTGGACATTTCTTACAGAATGGAACAAAAGAGTCTATAGCCAAGCTAGTCTCTGACTTGAACAGTTCAAAGCTGGAGCCTGATGTTGGTTAGTTCATCATTTCTCTTTATTTGCCACTTAGATGTAACTTAAAATATATATCTGTAGTGCTGTATCAGTGGTGTGTGTTGGTGGTATTGTATCTAAGTCTATCCTCAATTAATGAAATCTAAATCAAAATTTTGAAGAATAAAAGTTACCTTTATCCATTATATTTATTTTTTCCCAGAATATATCACTATTTCTATCCTTCAAAATTTACAGATGTGGTGGTGGCACCTCCTTTTCTGTATATTGATCAAGTAAAGAACAATTTAACTGATCGGGTTGAGATTTCTGCTCAGAATTGTTGGATTGGAAAGGGTGGAGCTTTTACTGGAGAAATCAGGTGAAGCAAATATGTTGCAAGTTGGATATCAAAAGATAATCATTGCCTTCTTCTGTAAAACCTTTCATGAAAATGATAACAATATCAGTTTAGTGTGTCCGGTGAGGTCTAATTTATTGGATGAGTGCTGTTTGTATGTTTTACTTCTCATATGGCATTCCTTTTCATCAGAGCAATGTGTGTGGACTTGATTGATGTATCACTAGGACCTTTGTCTACTCACTATTCACAGCATTCT
>CM008341.1:37900197-37914632 GCA_002525835.2 Ipomoea batatas | reverse complement strand
AGGGAGGGAGGGAGGAAGCTTCAAAGACTCGGCATTGCTGAGAACGGAGCTGAGATAGTGAGGAGAAAAGGAATTTGAAGATGAGAGAGAGAGAGTGACAATTACGTAATTTAATGGAAAATGAGGGGCAGATGTGTAGTGGGATTGGGGGGTTTTAGAGAAATTTGCCAAATTTGGAGGGGTTGGGATATAGGAAAAGGGAATTTAAGGTAGGCGAGAAAACAACTGTGGGGTTCAATGTTAAATGCAACTTACAGTCATGTGCTGTTTTTTTCCTCCCTTTAAGGTCACGTTATCTGGATTGTTATCGTCCCCCGGATTCCAGATAATTACGAAATCGACCCCACTCCTTTCCTTCGCAAAATATTGAATCCCATCACGCCTGATGTAAATCATGAAATATAGAGGTTTTTTTTTTTTTTTTGAAATAGAAATATAGAGGTTAAATCTTTGTTTACTGTAAAATACTGTGCACCTTAATTTTTTTTTTTCAAACTTCACATATGTGACCAACTGAACTGCTCATGCGAATAGCCACAAATCTTTCCTTTTCATTTTTATGATAGCATTTATTAATTTCACTTTTGGTTAAGCCGAAGACCTTGTGGTCAAGTGGCATAGTTGTGACCTTATCACAATATAGAATAAATACGGGTGTCTCAGTGTAGGGACTCATAACATCTTAATAAGAATAATAGTCTTTTGGAAAAATAAAATAAAAATTCATAGAATTCTCTTTTTGAATTTTGACGTCAAAAATCTTTCCAAGATTATGTTTTTGACTTATTTGTAGCCTAAATAAATTACTCCTTAATGATGCCAATGTCCAAGTAGTTCTTGATTTCAGAGTATGATTTTTTCTAATAATTTTAATTGCCAATTGACTTGGATTGCATTGGAGATGACTAATGAAGTAGGATTACTAATGATCATTAATTATAAGCAAGTCATAGGGTTGTTCCAACTAAATAATCGTTGAACAAATCATGATGTTTGGTTTTTACAAAGATGAATTCAAATCATTAGTTATTTTTAGAATATGTTCGGAGGAATTACTACAGTTCTACGCCCAACTCGACTAAGTTAGCAATAGGGTAATGTTTAAGGTAAAATGAGACGAACAACATAACTAATAGCTCTACTATATATTGTTCAAATATGTTTAACGACTAGGATGATGTTAGAGTTAGTTACGTATGATGTCAGAGTTAGTTACGCCTAATAGATTTTGCCTGATGACACATTAGAGTGGATAGCAAGAGACACGAATACAGAGGACACAATTAGACTTTTAGAATTTTGGCTAATGATTAATGGTTAAGGATTATTTTAGAATTTTGGCTAATGATTAATTCGGTTTGAAAGTGTCGTTAACCGAATTAACTAATTGGTTAAGTTTTAATTTTTTTATAATTCATAAATCTTACTGTTAGACTAGTTTTTCAAATTTTATCATTTATGTAATGTAATGGCTATTTTGTGGTGTGAAAGTATGAATTTACAAATTTTATTCATAATTTTTAAGTTTAAAAAAAAAATTAGACTAAAATATTTGGACTAATCAATTAACCGATTAACCCAAAAAAAAAATTAATTAAGTTAAATTGAAAATAAGAATTTCAGTTCATTTAACGGTTAAAATAGTTTACAAATTCGGTTAAGTTATTAACCAAATGAACACCCTCTTGCTCTAGGCTAGGTTCATATAAGGTATCATAAGACAGTTCTTATATCGTGGACTGCGGTCCACAATGCATTGTGGACGGTCCCCAAAACGACGTCTTTTTGATTAATGATTAATGAAACAGACGGATGAATTCGCGCCACTCACTTTCTTTTCATATATACTGCACTTTCTTTTCATATATACTGCACTTTATTTTCAACACAACTGCAGTTACCTTTCAACACAATTGCAGTTACTTTTTGATATAACTATAGTTTCATTCGATAATATACAACTGTAGTTATATCAAAAAGTAACTGCAGTTATGTTGAAAGGTAAATGCAGTTGTGTTGAAAAGAAAGTGCAGTATATATGAAAAGAAAGTGAGTGGCGCGAATTCATCCGTCTGTTTCATTAATCAAAACGACGTCGTTTTGGGACCGCGGTCCACAATGCATTGTGGACCACGGTCCACGATATAATTTGCGATCATAAAGTTGTGAATTTTAATGAAAGTAACAAGAGAACTGTGTCTGTTGTCAAAGGTTTTTCACTATTGATATTTTCTGATGATCTGATCTGATGCCCACAGTTACCAAAAGCTTCAGTCAAAAAAGTTGCAACAACTAAAAGAAAGTTACTAGTTTGAGGATGAGAATATTTGTCTTCTATCAGTATTCAAGATTGCCGCCACTTTAAAGCCATTCAATATGGATTTGTGAACAAGAAAAGTTATCAAGAATGTGGTGTGAAGGAAATAAGCAACCCTTTACTCTGAAATATGTGTTCCGTCTCAACTAAAAACTTAGTCATAGTGAAATTATGTATATACATATACACACATATCGCATTCGGCATTCTCATATAGTTTAGTTTACTAACGTTTTGTTTGGGAGAGGTAAAATTAAGATGGTTAGAGCAATGACAGTCAAATTGTACTGCCGGTTAGAATAGTTAGAGGTATGAAAAATAGTTAACTTATCATTCAATTTTGACTTATTTGACAACTATTAATTGTTTGACTTGGTTAAAAAATCAATATAAGTGTTTGGTTAATCAATTTTTTTGTAACTCTAAAATACTAAAATTCAAAAAGTTACTCAAAGCAACTTTTTCAATTAGCTTTTTGAGAAAATAAATTATACCAAACAGCTATCAGCTAACAGCTAATTTACTAAACACTTTTCTACAATCAGCTAATGTTATCAACTAGTTATACCCTCTAACCCAATAATCTAACAACTAATAGTCGTTTCCCAAACAGAGCTTTTAAGTTTAAACAGCATTCTCATATATACTTGATTCACAAAACTTGAACATGAAACTGACATCATATCATTATTGGATTACTAGGTTTCACATTTTCAATGATGAGTTAAGTGTCTGGCTAAGCATACTGAACTACGCAACTTCAACAACTTATAAACAATGTTCACAATATGGATAAGGATAAATGTTTCTAAGATTCATACATGATACTTAGCAAGCTATAGAAGGTGTCAAATGACTTAATTATCAGTTTCAGAATCCAAAAGTTCAACAAGAACAATGGGGGAGATTGGAGAATGTACAGGTGGTTATGAAATCGGATCCGAAATGGTTATAAAACATCATCCGCATCGCTCCCTGCGACGCGCGCTTCATGGTTGATCCAGTAGTTGTTTCCTTCCGGACCGGAAATCTTAAACCTGTTCATTAAAGTTAATAAAGAAATCTAATTAATGAATTTACATGTGTTTGGTTTCCTTGTTTCTTTATTTTCATGTGGTTGGCTAGGTTGAAGTGGGGTGTGTGCTTTAGTGGAACCATCATAGGCCTCTACAAGGTTCGGTGGTTTAGCCTAGGGGCGTAAGTAAGCAAGCTACTAGTCAGCTACTTGGACTCAATTTGATTATGTTCAAATTCTATTTGGTTACTGTTGAGTTGAGCTCAAACTCGATTAGTTCGAGTAATGATTCGAGTTGAATTCGAGCATCCTACTACTTGACTCAATTTCTAAATTTTTTATATAATTTATATATAATATTACAAATTTAACTAATATATTTATATCTATATATTATACAAATGCTATAATCTTAATGTAATTTTTAGTTATATTATGATATTTGGTTGTAAAATACTCATTATTATAATTTTTTTGAGTAAAAAAAAAAAATCTCTATCCTATTCAAGTAGAGCTCGAATAGCTCGAAAAATTAGAGCTTAGTCAAACTCAAGCTTCAATTTTTTTAATCAGGCCGAGCTTCAAGCTTTGACTATTCAAGCTCGGCTAAACTCAATATCACCCCCACTTTAGCCTAGATTTGCATCCTATATTTCCCACCCCTATCCGGTGTACCAAAACATTATATATATATATATATATATATATATATATATATCATCTGACCTCTCAAGGACTGATCTCCCTTCTTTGTACTTCTGATCCTTCTCGTAAGCAGTTTCCTGAAATTGTTGATCAGATGAGTAACTCGCATTAAAGACATAAGAGAGCAATTTGGGACTAAGAGAGAGATTTTTCCGGGTCTGAACTCACATATTTCCAGCCAACAATTGACCCACAACGGACACAGAAAATGTCTGCAACAGTGTGCAAGCCAGTTGTCATCATTCTATCTTCATTCTTCCCAGAAGTAACATTCACACTGCCAATTCAAATTTCAGATCAAAAGAATATATAATAGCCAAAAAGCATGCTGTCTTTCAAAATCTCCCTGACCCCAAAGATACAGATTGTAATCAAACAGATGGGTAGAAGTGTGAAATATCGGTTAACGAAAGTAATGCAACTCTCAAATCACAACCAATTTGAAAAGATATTCTGGAATCTGGAGTCCAGAACAATGGTCAATTTGCATTTAACATTCATGGTTCTCAATTAGTTGTGCACTTAAAGTTCCTTTAAGTCATGTGCCAGTGCACCGAGCAAATGAAATCTAGGAAATGATGTTCTAAATCTCACTGCTTTCAACTATACCGGTTGGAGAGTACGAAGACAGTAATAAGTTACCTAAATGATTTTGCTTCCGGGATCTCAATTACATGCCGTGCCATTTTAAAATTAAAGCTAATGTTACATTAAAGCATTCACTGCGACTAGCAGATTGAGTGTGCAGAATCAAGGAGACTTACACCTTATTGAAGAGGTAAGCCTTCCCATGTCTGCACTGGAAAGCCTGAAGGAAAGAACAGAAACAGAGAATGAAATCCGATCGTTTATAACAACGGAGACCCCTAAATGCAGTGCTTACACACTAAAAATAGAATTACAGAAAATATGCAACTAGCCAAATAAACAATTCAAAATACCTATGAAGTCAGGGGCTTTTGTACCCATGTCTAAGATTAAACTAAAACGTTGAAGGATATGAATGGATGTTACCGTAGGCAAGTGGAGAGAAACTCTAGCATATTAAGTTTAACAAAACAGGAATCCAAAAAGAAGTACATCATTCCCGTTTACTAATCCGAAAATGAGGTTATAACTACACAAGTTGCCCATCAAATTCAAGAACTGGGGAAAATCTTCTTCGATGTTATCCTATCAGCATCTGCAGGCACACATATTCCGCTTTTACCCAACCTGTTTTGGCACAATGCTAAACCTCTCAGATATATTCTTATCCTATACTAGATAATCGAGTAATTGATCAAACAGTTCTGGCAAGCATAACACAGATTACTCTCCTGAAATTTTACCATGAAAGCACAGAATACAATCCTGAAATTGATTGATCAAAATTAGTGTATACATAAAGTAGCTAAGCAAAAAGAATCATAGTCCAGTCCAATCCAAACTCAACCAGTACACACAAAACAACTTAAAATGAATCCTAAACTCTATTCTCCCACCACTAAAGCAACTGATAAACAAAATTTAAAAATAAACACAGGATAAAACGATAAATCAACCACCGATCAAGCATGAATGACACTAAATTGTTCCGATTTAAAACCTCAGACAGAAAATTGAACAGAAATCGAGAGAAAACAAGTTGTAAACGATTGAAATCTGTGATGGATTAAGGAGGGGATAAATCTAACCTTGGAGAGTATATCCTCCGAAACAGCAAGATGAGTTCCACAGTGCTTGCAGCTATAGACTTTGCCCTCGAGATTCACCACAAACAGCCTCCCCATCTCCTTCTCTCTCTCTTGAACAGCAAAAAGGGGCGGAGAAATGCGAAATTGGAGAAAAATCAGTGAAGAAAAAGAAGACTTACGAATTAAGCATATAGGATTTTGGTGAGTTTGATTGATCGTCAGTGCATTGAACGCGCAGAAGCGGACGAAAGAAAAGTCCAAAGCGGAAAAGATGAAGGAGGAGACGAAGAAGAAAAGTGGCAATGAAATTGAGATGAAGAGGGAGCAGTAGAGTATAGGAGGAGTTACCTTACAAGTACCGCTACCGTTCGGCTTAGAACCAAAGACTACTCTTCACGCACAAATGGCACAATGCTCTGTTGTAGTGTTGTACACCCATTTTTCTTGTGAGGTGGACCCCACTACTCCGTCAACTTCCACGATAAAATACTCCGTAACAAAAATCTAATTTTTCGCGTTAAAAAAAGTTAAAACATATTTTCAAAAAAAAAAAAAAAAAAGTTAAAACATTGGTGCGTTTTGACTTTGGAGATCCTATTTTCTGCGTTTTTAATGTTTGACAAGATTTACAAAATTAAAATCATGAAAAATCAATTATGATTAAAGAAAAAAATTATCTTATTTTTTTAGAAAATAATTTTTCTTTCTTTTTTTTTTTTAGGGGAAGTCATTTTCTATGCCTCTTCTCCTTCTTTGGACATTCTTCCTCAGCCAATTGCCTTCTACCAGAGAAGGCGTCCGTCGGAAGGCGACCAACTGATCACCTCCCATCGGAAGGCAATCAGTTGGTCGCCTTCTCTGAGATAGGAAGGCAATCAGTTGGTCACCTTCCATCCCTGGTAGAAGGCAACTAGCGACGATTAGACCGTAACCGATCACCGATTTTTTCTTCGGAGTTGACCGAATGAAATTTATGGTATTTGTTCCTTTTCTTTTTTGCTCATTTTCTAAAAACATGAATCGAACACACAAAGACAGTTTTCTCCTCCATAAAATAAACTTTTACTCCATAAATTTTACTTTTATTATCATTGGAGCATGACTATTGTTTTTTGTCACTTTTGATCTCTCCCTTTAATAATTTAGTGAAAATTTGTCAAAATTCATACATTTAAGGAAAATGGTCAAATAATTCCTTGAACTTTACATAAGAATTTCATTAGGTCCATAAACTTTTTAAACTAGCAATTAAATTCATCAACATTGTATTTTGGTACAATCAAGTCCAAAAATCGGTTAGTGATAAACTATCACAAGTCACTGGTCCCGTCAAAATTATGGCTACTTCCAACAATATTTCCGATGAATCAACGTTAGAGAAAACTGGAGAAGGCAACCACTACAAGATCACGAGATGCAACCATACCTATTATAGAGCACGAGGATCTTCGTCCTCATCAATAGATACGGTACTACAAGACAAAGAGAAGGATCATTGCCAAGATCTACATGAAGACCTTCGTCCTCATTTATAATATATGGTTGCTATGGTAGCCATTTGGCTGGCCATGGCAATATTTTTTTTTTAATTATTAAATCATATACATGCCAAAAAATAAAAGGCTAAACACACACATCAACAAATTTTCTTTTGACATGTAAACCTTCAACTCAATGCTAACCCACTAGGTATTTTTTAATGAAAAAATAGTAATTACACTTTTTCAAGATCAGCTATTTTTTTAACTAGCTTAGTTGGTGTGAGTGACCATGCACTCTCATCCTTTAATAGATGTTGGGATTTCAAACCCCTCTTATATAGAAAAACTAATTTGGCCAAAAATATTTGTTTTTTCCTAATTAGGGATTTAATTAAATGGGTTGTATAGCTCTTTCTCATACAAAATTTGAAAGATGGTTCATTTTCCACCATTCTAAGGTTAAATTGTTTGGTAGCCAACTTGCTCGGCTATAAAGGGAGGTAATTTACACTTCTTCTTTTTTTTTGGGCTAATACGGAAACTTACCATCACCATCAAAGGGTGTGTACAAGGTAAACCTTATTCATGTGTAATAACTTTTTAAATTTCACCGGAATGATAAATCATACTATGAAAACCCTGCACATAAGAGAGGTAATCACACTAAAAAAACCTATGCAACTAGCTCAATCGAGAGGGTGTTAGAGCATCTACACTAGGAGCTTTTATTTGGTCTTTGGAAAAGTAGCAGTTGATAGGGAAGGGAGAGAAAACAAGAGAGAGAAGATTGGGTGCTTATGCAAAGATGAGTCTTTTGTGGGCCCATTAATTCACTGTCCCATGACTTGCAGGATAAATATTTTCCATTTGTTTTAAACTCATGCACTAGTTGTTAGGCCTAAGACTTTGTGCCAAACACCACTAATGGTGAAGGCCTTAAGCTTGTCTAGTACATAAACAAAGTTCGTAATAATTATAGAAATGCAACATCAGTTTGCCTTTTGTCCCGATTTTTGAACCATTAATCATCCCAAATAGACATGAGATTATTTCATGTCTTTTTAGCCCAATGGAAAATGACCCATTGATCATCCCAAATAGCCCGTCAACTCGCTAGTCAACCATTGTATAGTGTAAGTAATTTTGTGGAAGGAATTCAGGAAATGGTAGTTGAGGATTGAAAATTCTAAGAATAATGTTTCAAGCAGAACTACTTTAATCAGACTATCAGAGCATCTTCCCTCAATCAACTGATCAGAACAATAATATTATATTAATTTAATTAATTCTTTTAAAAAAAAAAAAGAAGAGAGATCTGTACATATTGGGTGAGCAGAACAATCGATCAGTGGTGAACTGCTGAATCATCTCAAATAGATTGATGAATAGAAAGCTGATGATTTTCTGCACTATTTCATAGCTTCACATGTTTGCTAATACTAAATTTTTGGACCGACCAATCAGGCTGCAGATCCCCCTTTGGGGAAACCTATCAAAAATAAAAATAATAGAAAGTAAATCAAGTAAATTATATACAATGACAACCAGTGGCATTATCTAAAAATAATAATACGTAGTAACATTTACCTACGATCATTATAAAAAGTTTCAGCAATCATGTATATTCATTTTCGGTTTCTTACATTAATTCATTTTTTCCATCTATTTTTTTATTGATAAAAAAAATATTATTAATTGACAAATTTCAATGATATATTATATGATCTATATATTAAAATGTGAACCACTAGTATACATTTTTGTTTTTAACATATGGTAAATTCATTTTCAATGTCATGTAGTTAATTTTTAGTATACTATCTAAAAATAAGTTTATAATATATTAAAAATAAACAGTCAAAATATTAAAATGAATAATTAGACTAGGATCTACGGTATAATTTTAGGCGAAATTTATAGTAATAATGATGTGTTTTAATTTGCAGTATTACCTGAAACCTGGAAACTTGACTGGTCCAAGAATCACTCAAAAAACATACCCACATGTTGGTATGTATGTAATGTTTTCTTTCACAATTGTCTTTCTTGGAGTATTTTAGGATATCTTGAAAATCCATTATTGCATGCCGAGACCTGCGTTCATGTGACCATGTGATCCATGTGCATGTCAGTTACTAGTTAAATAAAATTTAAGAAAAAATGTCAGACACTTCAACTTTACTCGAAAGTACAATTAGACCTTAGCTTTAAAAAGGTGTAATTAAATATTTGAACTTATCATTTTTGTGCATCTAAATTCAATAGCCTGTTATCCACTTGAAATAACCAATCATTAAGATTCTGACAACATTTCCAATAATAATTCTGATGACCCTTAAAAAATTAAAAATTTAAAAAAAAATAGTGGCCTTCCTCCGGGGGAAAAGATCACTAGAAGTTATTACTTTTTTTTTTTGTTTTTAATGATGGTGAACCGTGGTTAGTGGTGGTCAACGATGATCACACAACAATAATGTTACCGGTAACATGTTGGTTACCGGTAAATCGAACTTATTTGACACATTTTTACAAGTTCAAGTGTTTAATTGCACCTTTTTAAAATTCAAGAGTCTAATTGCACTTTTGAGCAAAGTTCAATGGTCTATTTGACCATTTTTCCTAAAATTTATAGAAATCGTTATAAAAAATCTCAATCACATTACGATAAAAAATCTCATACTTTGATAACTAAACAAAGCCATATAATGTCTACTTAAGAAATGGGTAAATTAACTTACAGTTTCGATATCAATCTTGAACACGAGGAGTTTCCTCCTCTCTCTACAACTGATCCTATATGCCATCACGATGTGTGCAATCGCCATAAAAAATGAGCATGTAAATAGCGCTACATCTACTACTGTATGACCCAATCTTTCTCTATTCGAGCCTGAACTTGAACTCGAATAATTTCCAAAAATATACCCAGCTTTCAGTGACAAAAACACCAATGATGAAACCGAACATATGGTCGCAATTCCCAAATATGGTCCCCTTGATAGCCTTGGACCGTCACACAAACTATACACACCTATATTCATATAATTGCCAAAAAAAAAGTATTATCACAATGAAAGTAATTTATATAAAATAATTGTGATACATTTATAAACATATTTTTTTACTTGAAAACCTATTGAAGCACAAAGAGTCAATATTGAGTTCGCTGAGGCGAACCCAGATAACAGAAGTGTTACCCTTTTTTGTTAGGAGGCGAGAGAATTGCTTACATAGAATGATGGCGGAGCGGACGATGGAAATGAGGGGGATATCGATGAGGGAGTAGCGGAAGTCGTAGTTGCTGAGGTGAGAAGAGAGCGATTGCAGGGAGATGGACGCCGGAGACGACGACGGCGCCGCCGAGAGCAGAGCGGAGGGGAGAATAGCGTCGGCGATGAGGAGAAGAACCGGCGCCGATAACAGGAGGAGTGAAACTAACATGGTGGCCAGGAAGAAGAGAGTTTTGATCCATCTTAAGACCCTGCAGTTTCTTCTGTCTTCTTTGGAAAATGCCATTTTCATGTTCTTGATTATTGGTTTTCGATTCTCAAATGGAGACTTTATATAAAGACACAGACCACAAATACAAAATAATACACAATAGTCCAAACATGTGTTGGACCAAAGATATTGAAACTAATAATAAACATAAAATACAAATAGCCATACAGCTTTTGTTGAGCTGAGTCCTCAACCTGACCGACAAAATCTGAGAGGATATAAATCATGGTAACTCTCAATCCCTGATCATTTACTCACAAATTTTACGCATATGACCAATTGAGTTGCCCATGCGAACAATAGCTATACCTCTTCAACAAAAGCTGAAGAAGACAAGTATGCATGGGGATTTTATTATAAAACAAATTGGTGCTATACATATAAAATTAATTGTTTAAACATTTTAAAATTGGTATATATGTATTCTTTTTAAAATAAAATTTGCCATGATTGTAGTTAGGTGATGAGCATCCGAAGGTGGAATTGACTGCCTCACTCCATGTGGCCACATGCAAAAATATTAGTATTTTTTTTTTCTTTTTGTATATTTTACTAGTTTTTTGAAATTAAATCAACATTGAAAAAATAATTTTTTACGCTAAAAATTGTATGAGACAGTCTCGCGGATTCTTGTCTATGAAACGGGTCAAGTCAATATAAATTGTAATACTTATACTAACAAATGTAATATTAAATTAGGAATAAAATGTTTATTACTTATAAGAGAAAATATAATACTTTTGAAAGAAAACATAATACTTTTATATCATTTTCCATCAAAAGTATTATATTTTCTGTACTACGTAACAAACACTCCACAACATTACTCATAAAAGGAAAATATATTACTTTTGATGAAAAAACTAATATTTTATATCAAAATATAAAAATATTACATTTATCCTCAAAAGGATTACGTTTTCCCTTATCAATTACATTAAATTAGTATTACATTTTTCAGTATAAATATTACTTTTGCATAGTAAGCTGACCCGTCTCACAAATAAAGATCTGTGAGACAGTAAGAGCCGTAAAACGGACGATCTAAGACGCCTTAAAAAAACATCATCCACGCATTAATAATTAATTAATTAATTAATTAGGCCACTTTTGTAAGACCAATAAGTTTGGTGTTTAGCCGGCGCAACCTCTGCAGAGTGCAGATTCTTTGGAAGTTTGTTGTTCCTTATTAAACTCGAATTTATTGTTTTTGTTTTTGTCCGGAAAAATGGAATTAAGGGATTAAGAACAAAGACAGAGATGATGAAAGAGGAGAAAATTTTAGGTGTTTTAGCTAAGAATCTACATCAATGGAAGCAAATAAATTCTTTTATTAATTGTGATGTTAAAAACATGCAAGTTATAAGTATCATATTTAATAAACAACTCCACTAATATATTTACAAAATTATCCCTCTATTGCATTGCAGGCTCGTTGCCGGCCTCCCGACCCAGGCCCATGTAGCGAACTCAGTTCGAGTTTGAATCACGGGGGACATGTTATTGATCCGTTATACAATAGTTAATTTTTATTTTTTTTAAATGAGGAATATTGGAATTTGTATGAATTATAGATAATTAAAATTTGTTGAGAGGAGAGTTGAGAGTATATGCGCCAGATAAGCTTAGCTTTGAAGGGATTTTAAGATTCTATGATACAAATTATTGTACTTAACAACCCAATGATAAGTTGTTGGAATGAGTGTGCTAGTGTATTATAAACAATCTCTTATATATTATCTTGCATTTATATACTTTGAATTATTGATTTAAATAAATAAATTCAACATTCAATTACCTATCAGGCTATGCATGAACATCTCCTATATAATTTTGCATTGATATACTTTGAACTGTGTAACACTGTTTTTAGACTATATATCTTTGTTGGAAAAACATGCATTTCAGATCAAGAAGGAATCAATGTGAGAACTGTATCACAAAACTGCATACAAACCCTTTATCTTTTACCTCAACCAATTGACAGAAGCCATTCTACAGAATGTTGGACTATGGCATGGCATCAGTGTATTTCCAGATGCAAAAATTACAGTGTTTCCATACTTTACCTTAACTACAGTCAAGCCAGGAAAATGAATAATGCCAAAAAGAATATTAGAACAAGGAATATCTTGATCATAAGCATCCTGTTTGATGATATTTGGTTCAAGTACTTCAACAAAGAATTCTGCGCACCTTCAACGTTTGCCAACGTGTCATCCATATTGTCATCAATCCTGTCCATGTTCACCAGGCAAATATTTTGCCCCAAATGAGAATGCTAAGAAGAGATGAGTAAAATGACAACCTTATCATGCTAGGATAGTCAGATGAGTAATTTCAGCTTTGCAAACAGTTATGATTAAGGGTATTGAACAGGATGGTGAGTATCCAGAACGAGGTAGAGAGGAATTGCAATTCCTTTTCAGTTTCTACTTAATTCCAAAACATGGAAAATTCTAGAGTTTGGTTGGGAGGAATTGCAAATCCCACCTCCCCCTAGGAATTGCAATTCCATAATAAATGTGAAGAAAGTTTGTAGTGTGAGGATCAAATTGCCCTCCCTAATAGTCCTCCATCTTTCCATATTGCAACGGGCGTTTTGGTCTTTATATTAATTCCCTTTCAATCCCCATATATACCAAACACTATAATTAAAATTTCCAATAATTCTATTATTGCCTACCAAACAATGGGATTTAAATCTTACTTTATTCTCACCTTATTCTTTTCCCGCGGAATTACAATTCCTTTCTCTCTTAATTCTCTCATTGCAACCAAACAACAAGGGAAACGAGTAATGAGACTTCCTAAATCATAGATATGAACATGGAGAAATAGAACGAAGCACAACCTTATAGCAAGTTCCCCTTGCTGTGCGACCATTGTAGCAAGATTTGTGAAGATCCCACTCAATTCCGAAATTGTGGATTCCACACTTTGAAGAGCAACCGCTCGATTCTGTGAGTAACTTTCATGTCTTGGAACTACCTGTTGTATCATGGACACTTCCATTTGATGGGATGGAGTGTTGTCTGTAGCAAGCCTTCGTCTGCATGCAAAATTTCTCATCAATCCTTAGAGAAACGTGTGTGGAACACTAAATTTCAGGATTGTACAAAGAAGCTTTCAATCATGGAAAATCCATAACAGCAATATACTATGGTGTGGAATTATGCAAAATAATGTTATAGGATAAGCCATCAACATCTATTGGGGCTATTTTAGCACATCTGGAATGTCACTAATTTATATGGACAAGGGAACACACCTTAGTTGGTTGCCAACTTGAACTCCATTAGCAGGCGGTCTGAAATATTCAGAAATGAGATAGAAGAAGGAAAGTTAGAAGAAAAGATATTGACGAGCATATGATAGGATGAATTGGCATGACCATGAAGTACAATATTAGAGTGTTTAAGGCTGCAAAAACACTTTTTTTTTTAAATTTATTTATTTATGTAACCCAGTGTTTCCACTGTCGGACACAGTAATTAATCCTAGGGCGGGACAACTAGCATGAAGATTTAAGGTTGCTCCATATCCAAAGCCAAAAAGCACAAAAACATGCACGTATCACAATTCAAAATCAAGAAGCAAAAATGAGAAACAGAAGGCCTTCAGAATGAGCACTTAAAATTAATTAGGCACATCTCACAAAACAAATTGAAGAAACCTCAAGGTATGATACTCTTCCATGCAATACAACACACACATTTCAAAAAGTAACAATACAGGCA